>JASDQU010711301.1:17315-31624 GCA_032191745.1 Picea mariana
CTCGCAAACAGGTGCATCAGCAGTGGTTATATCTTTGTGACTATCTTTTCTTGGGCATCAATCTGTGGAAGGGTTTTTCCTTGACTTGGCCTTTATCCATTAGCCTTCCTTTATCCAGATTGATTTAGGGACGTCTCCCTTGGATTTGCCCTCCTAAATAGAAAGAGCCCTCCATCGTGGTGACAGTGGGTGGGGAAGCTCCTGTTACGCCGGTTTCTACCTTTGACTCAAGCTATTTTAACCTTTCCTACAAACCGTGCGATAACAGTCCCAAAGACGAAGATTTTACAACGTTTAGCTCAAAAATAATTAATTAATTAAATTTTTAAAAATTTAATTAATAAAAAAAAACTACTCTAGACTCGACGAAATTCCGCGAAACTTCAGACACTGCCTGGCATGGTCATTTACAATAATCCTAAGAGGTTACCAAATGAATGAGACCATCAGAGCGCCTTCCACCACTTTGGAGGAAGTCATGTGGAGGGAAAAACTCAAGGGAAGTCGAATAGGAGCTTGTCTTGTCGACAACCTGAGGATAAAAAACCCTCGATGAAAGGAACTCCCCTGATGACAACACCCAAGGTACCTGACCTAACTATGATCCATGCAGACTTATTACATTATAAACCCACGCAGGGGTGCGGACATTTCGTTTACAAAAATTTAAGTGCTTGGCATCAGATACCCAAATAGAACCAGAACTGTCTTCAACATAGATAAATACTTCACGATATGTGAGTTGACCCCTGTGCTGAATAGGCGGTCAACAGGTTGCTACATGATTGATGCTAATAAATAATTTGAAGAGTTCCAAACAATTTGGAATTACAGTGATAGGAGCATATATGGCTTATATCTCTTGATTGCAAGTTGCAAATCTCTTTCATGTTGTATATATAGGCTAGATGTATACTTTTGTTTCCGTTGTTCCTTGTGTAAGATAGAATCCATTCTTGAATGTATTAAGATCAATCCCCAAAACTATCATTAATGTTGTAAGAATTGACAAAGAAAACATCATTTCACTTCTAAAGTGACGGGAACACCTGCCTAAGGTGACAATGGGTAGGTGTTCTCTTAGTTGTCGCGATTTGGTGGTTGGGTTGGGCAAAGTAGGTGCTCTCTTAGTTGTCACCATTTGGTGGTTGGATTGGGCTTTGCCCAACCTACAACTTGTGCGATGACAGTAAGCTTGAACATTGAGGCATATGCTTCAACCTTAATGTCTTAAACAATATGGCCACCATATATTGTCTAGAATTTAGGTCACCCTTGGGTGAGAAGCTTAACATTTTTTTTATCAATGATTCCATCAAGTTTCTTGATTTTAAGATGTACTTAAACATGTTGATAGCATATATTGCCGTCATAGTTATAGATGGGATAACTTACACTACACTTATTCTGTTGATTCCACAAAGGTGTGATTGTATTCTTTTGTATTAAGTTCTAACACAACATGGGTTGCTACATGATTGATGCTAATAAATAATTTGAAGAGTTCCAAACAATTTGGAATTACAAGGATGGGAGCATATATGGCTTCTATCTCTTGATTGCAAGTTGCAAATATCTTTCATGTTGTAAATATAGGCTAGATGTATACTTTTTTATCCATTGTTCCTTGTGTAAGATAGAATTCATTCTTGAATGTATTAAGATCAGTCCCCAAAACTTTCATTAATGTTGTAAGAATTGACATAGAAAACATCATTTCATCTCTAAAGTGACAGGAACACCTGCCCAAGGTGACAATGGGTAGGTGCTCTTTTAGTTGTCGCCTTTTGGTGGTTGGGTCGGGCTTTGCCCAACCTACAACTTGTGTGATGACAATAAGCTTGAACATTGAGGCACATGCTTCAACCGTAATGTCTTAGACAATATGGCCACCATATATTGTCTAGAATTTAGGTCACCCTTGTGTGAGAAGGTTAACAATTTTTTTTTATCAATGATTCCATCAAGTTTCTTGATTTTAAGATGTACTTAAACATGTTGATAGCATATACTGCCAGCATAGTTATATATAGGATAATTTGCACTACACTTATTCTGTTGATTCCACAAAGGTATGATTGTATTCTTTTGTATTAAGTTCTAACACAACATGGGTTGCTACATGATTGATGCTAATAAATAATTTGAAGAGTTCCAAACAATTTGGAACTACAAGGATAGGAAAATATATGGCTTCTATCTCTTGATTGCAAGTTGTAAATCTCTTTCATGTTGTATATATAGGCTAGATGTATACTTTTGTTTCCGTTGTTCCTTGTGTAAGATGGAATCCATTCTTGAATGTATTAAGATCAGTCCCCAAAACTGTCATTAGTATTGTAAGAATTGACATAGAAAACATCATTTAAGTTTGTCATCTAATTCCATGGTAATACAATCAGTTTTTACACCCAAGTTAGACTAGGTTACCTCCCATGCTTTTGTGCCCTTTGCAAGTGAGTGCACTAATTGCTTATTTATTCACGCCATTTGATTGAAAAGTAGAGTTAGCATCCTTTGACTAGGAGTTTGAATATTCTTAATTGTACCTTGCTACTAAGACTGAATTCAATGTTTTCTTGAATTTTTCTTGGCGAAATTAGTTTGAGTTATTTTTACACCCAAATCTCTTACATATTAAAATTGTATACTTGGTCCTATAGGGACACTTAGTGCAGACAGATGTGGTTGCCATCAAAGGGATGGAAGATAGCGCAATGTACTTGGGTCATACAACCTTTTACCTGGGATTCATGAGTGATGGTATGCATCTTTTTACATCATGTTGAAATCTACAAACTTTTCACCTGCATTTCATGTTGCAGTTTTTTGTTTCCATTTTGACTTCATTAAATCTATCTTATTTAAAAGAAAATATAAAGTAGGGAACATTAAATCAAAATGAAGATGCAGATCATTGGTAAAAACCAAAGCATCTTGGTCAAAGAGATTAAAAAGTATTTCCACTGTCTAAAATAATTCAACACTTGCATAGAAGTTAATATGGCATGATTACAAGTAAAAGTGCTGTCAACACCAAGAAGAATGAGATGGGAAAATAAGAAATTTGAAATACAGGATCACTGTAACTATGTAAGGAAACAAACATTACGATCATTTTGGACATATAAGAATAACCAAAAAAATTAGGTAACAATACCAAATTACTGGCATCGTTTGCTTAAAGGCTTTGATAGAGTCGTCAACAATGAAACATCCAATAAATAAATATATTATTTGAAGAAATTAAAATCTACAAACTTATTAGACATATACTCTTTTTAGTTACCGAGTGTATTTTTCAGTGGAATAGGTATGTTAAAATATAAGGTAATCAAGAAAGGTCGGAATCAATTGCTAAGAAACTCCAAAAGTCTACAGGAAAATGTGTCAGGGTACTTTCTGATGTTTATCCAATCTGTCTAGTACAATTGTCAAAACATGGCTTAATCTCAAAGGGAGTCAAAGATTGACCAAGTCCATGATTGATGGATTATGCTAAAGGGAGGTCCAAGCCAGAAGTTGTTGTAATGGATATAAATTTCATTACGTAGGTAGGCTAGATTGGTATAATTATTAATAAATGTAGGGTCTGGCATATGTAGGCGAGCTGGCATGTGCCACATTGAATGCGTGTTTATAAACACATGTTGTACTCTTTCTCATTCATTCATTGTCCATTTATTATCTTATTATTTGCATCAATGTTATCAGAACCAGAAACTGGACCGAACCGGTCAACCCCAAAACTGTGAAACTGGACCAGACTGGAAAAAAAATGGAAAAAATACTAGTCGACCAAAAACTACATAAAATATTCAAATTTCGAAAAAAAACATATATATTCATGTGTATCCATATGAATCCAAACCATTCATACAAAAATATGAAAAGTTTCTAATTTATATAGCAAGAGTGCACATAACCAAAATAGCACAGAGTGCAATCCATCTCTGAACCAAAATACATCAACAACAAGGCTCTAAATGGCCTCTTGGCCCTAAAGCAAAGTGTTTGACAAAATACCACAACTAGAAAAGTTTTAAAAGACACCCAAAACCGTGATGTTCCTTGCATCTTGGCTTGGGAACGTTACAGTGGCATCAGAGCTTAGATTCCTGCCAGCCAGTGGGAATTAGCACATGCATACAGAGCCATAAGTAGAGATGGATGAGATATGCTTTGACATAACATGCTTGGAGATAATATATTACGGCCTTAGCAAGGAAACTAGGGCTCAAATAACCTTCCCACAATATGTAGCCCTAAGATATCCCGGTTGGAGCAAAGATGGGGCTCTACACTGGATCATCTTAGTAGAGGAAAAGAGAGCCAGAGACCATAGAAGGTGGGAAGAACAGAGAGACCCCACGCCCATTAGGAACACACAACTTTGCTACAGTTGCAAGGTGCCTTGGGAACCAGATCATAGGTGCAAGGGTAAGGATCATAAGCATATTATTGAGGTACGCCATGATAGTGATGATGAGGCATGTGAGGATGGATCGATAGATGCTTATCTGGAGCAGTCTGATGATGATAGTGACTCTTGCACAGAGGCTAGTGATAGTGACTCTTGCATAGAGGCTAGTGACTCTTGCATGCTTGAGGATGATGGTGACCCATGTGTAGTTGGAGGATTAGGATGACAGCACCTGCATTTCAGCAGACATATCACATGGTGTTGATGACCCTACACCTCAGCAGAGTCGAGACATTAGTGGGGGTTTGCACGTGTTAGCACCTAGATCTGATGAGCTCCCTATGAGGGACGTGACACATTTGTCATCCTTTTAGGCACCTACGATAGCCACATCACATGAGGATATTTTAGTATGTCAGATATGATGGAGGAGCTTTGTGTGAGGGATGCACACCACAGACATGTAGATCCACCGATCCAGGAGGAGATACAGGACGTACAGACAATTGACCTTACACATACAGATCAGCGTGAGGAGATTGAGTCACAGTTTTTGGAGTCTCCATTAGTTGATCAAGTTGTGGACGCTGATAGTTTGATGGAGCACTTACTTCCAGGATCAGCCTGCATTGATGAGGATGCACTCTTTAGTAGTCAGGATGACCATGGCACATATCTGGATACATCTATATGGGATCCAGGCGTAGATAATAGTAGCAGGGTGAGTGCACAGGAGGATACGACTGCTCATACAGGATACAATGTGATTCATATGGAGATAGCATCTAGTGAGGGGGTGCAGTGGCATACAGGAGGACCCAACAACACGGTAGGCAGTGGGTAGTTCAGCACGTTATCTTATGCAGAGAGTGTTTTTGGGGATTTTGGAGTTGACACTAGCAGGACTGACACCAACAGTGAGGGATATGAGGTGGCACCTCAGCATGACTGTGATCAGGAGTCACACCACTTAGCAACGCAGTTGAGAGTCAGTTGTTGAAATAATGCAACTGCAAAGTGTATTCTTATTATTATTTGATATATTATTCATTGGATCAATCCCCATTGTGGATTGATCATGTCGGCTATTGTAAAAGGAGCAAATCCCCTTTTGCGGATTGGTCATAATATAATTGTAATAGGCAAAAGAAGAAGTCAGCCCTAGAATATATCAAAGAGGCCCTGGAATATAATAAAGGTGGTTATAACCACCCAGATTAAGAAGTCGGCCCTACCAGTGAAGAGACACTTCACACGTGCCAGATTAGTATAAATAAGGAGGCTAGCGCCTCACTTATACACACACTCACTTGTTCATTTGAGAGACAAGTTTCGGAGCTGCAGTTGGAGAAGAGAGAGAGAGAGTGGCGCATCTTTGGGAGAGGATCTTCTGTATTATCTTGAGTTATCTCTTGGCATTGTATTGGCTATCTATAATAAGGAAGTTTTGCTGGGTTTTCTTCTCCTAGAGGGTTTCCCAGGATAAATGTTGTGTCTCTTGTGATTTTGTATTTCTCAGTGATCTTGTCTTATGTTGCTGTTATCTATTGAAATGCAAAGAACTATAATAATGGCTTAAACATTAACATGGTATTGGAGCCAAGTTGAAGAAAGCATCTTTCACAGGAATTAAAAACGTCACTGTTGCCGTACATGCAAATTAATGCTTTTTGATGGTGAAGCTTTTCATCCCTAAAACCATCTAGAAAAGTGCGCCCTCCCCCAAGGATTACTTTGGCACTCTCAGCGCACCTTTTCAGTGGCTAGATCTCCCGGAAAGTGAAACCCTAGTTTCACAAAGTACCAGAAGTACCAGAAAACCAGAGAACCAGAAGTACCAGAGTACCAGAGGTACCAGAAAACCAGAAGCACCAGTCCAGAAATCCGCAGATCAAGTTTGGAGGGGTAAAAGTTGGATTTTCTCAGATCCAAGCACACCAGGCTACTCGCCTCAGCCAAGCGCATCTCCTGGTAAGTTCAGAATTTGATTTTGAGCATTTTCATTTTTTGGTCATTTTCCTAGCTCCAGGTAAAAGATGTTTGCAAGCACGATGCTTGCTGACAAACTGGAAGGCGTGGAAAACTTTCGTGCCTGGAAGTATAGGATCGGCCTTGTTATCGCACAGTTTGTAGCTAGGTCAAATGGCTAGAAGATAGAGGCCAAACTGGCGTAACAGGAACCTACCCCAACCAATGTCACCAAAATGGGGAGGTTCTTTCTCTTTAGGGAGGTTAGGCCCAGGGGAGACGTCCCCGGTAACCTGGGGTTTTGAAGAGGCTAAGGTATAAAGGTCAAAGTAGGAAATCCCTCCTCACTGGTTACCACCAAGATCAGATAGTCCGGCTAAACAACCAATAATGAAGTGTAGTCCCAAATGAGAACACCTACCCGAAACAAAGCAACAGTAAAATAATATATGCAGGCTAAGATTCAACGGGTTAGTACTTCATATAACCATCTGAGATCAATATATTGGCAATTATACAATAGATATTGACGAGATCAGTGTTTATCAATAATAGCAATGGAACAATATCAATTCATCAATAAATATCGAGATGATGTAGCAAACAATGTATCCAATCAATCCCTTACTCAATAAATGCTTTAAAACACCATCTAATTGCTTATCAACAGAAAATGCTGTGTCAAGATGAAATAACCAAGTGTGACGTCAGCCTTATTAGGGTTAGTTTGTTAGTTAGGGTTTCAAATTTAAGAGTTTTGAGAGTTGTTTCAATCACTTTCACTTCAATGTTGGGGAGCTGAGATCAGTGCCTAAGGGTAAATGGGGTCAATTAAAGAGAGGACACAAAGTTGAAGGGATAAAAGGCTAAGGACGACAGGGAAGGGTTTTAAGGTGCTGCAATCGCAGGGCCCTAGAATCAAAACCCTAGGGGAAAGAGGCTCACTCCGGTGTTGCTTAAGCAAGGCCTCGTGCTCTTTCCTCCTTCCTTAGGTTAAACTTGGCAAAACGGCTAGCATAAGAGATGGGTCAAGACAAGAGAGTGAGGTGAGGGAGAGTGTTGCAATGGCAAGGCCCTATCACCAAACCCTAGAAGCAGGACGGCCCTAGGTGTAGATATCCTAGGCCTGGGATGTCTCCTCCTTCTTGGCTCTTAAAAGGCACGGCTAGCACAAGGGAAGAAGTAAAAAAGAGTGTAGCAATGGCTAGGCTCTTCCCTTTTTCTTTAATGGCTGAATATTTCTCTTTTAGGGGACATGAAACAAGGACCTACTTGTGTGCTTGCCACCTAGGGTTTTAAATCAGCAAGGTTTATAAACAAATGCAAGAGTATAAGCCTACAACCATTCAATTAAGAAGTTTTGCAGAAAAAACACTTACATATCATGAAGAAATAGCATTGCAAACCCTAGTTGTGAACCTTCCTTCAAGAGAAATGCCAAATATGCCAAGAAAATCCTTCCATCAACAAGTGCACCTCACTTAAAAGACCAAATACCCAACAAGGGCGCAAAAAATCAGACCTCACAAGGGAGTGAGTGATGAGTTATGTCAAAATGAGGGAAAAACTCCTCAATATATACTGTATCATGACCTTTAATTAAATTTTAGGTCATAAAATTAGCCGACAAGGCTTTAAACAAAAATCATACTGTTTTTACATTAAATGTTCTTTTAAAACCCTAAATGAGAAAAAGATGAGACGTCAAGCCCTCCTGAGGGAGACGTTAGGCCTTTTTGGGGCTAGTGCAGCATCCATAAGCCAGACGTTAGCCCTCCCTGGGCTCCTCCAAGCTACCACATGTGCCAACAACCCTGTCCATCTGCCATACGCTCATGATGACGTCACAAGCCTCCTGGTGACGTCCTGGGTCATCTGGGGCCAACGTTCCACTGCAAGTGGGTCAATCGCCCTAGGTCCAGCTTAGCCAAAGTGTCCCTGATGGAACGTCCTTCTTCTTCCCAGGTGCAAAAGCTTAATCAAGCATTGTCCTGTCTCTGCCCCTTATGGAGTCTCAACAACCATCTGATAGGCTCTTCAGCCCCATAGAGGTCCGAACTAATCATCTCCCCATGTGCATCGGTCCACGTGGTACCTGTCCGTTGGGCATGGTCCTACACATCAAAAACTTCGCCCTCCATGGGCTCATTAGTCACAGGGATCATAGCAATCTTAATCACGTCTCATCATTAATATTATCAGACATATGCATAAAAACCCTGATATATCATCCAATAGCTCAAAGATATTACAAAGACCTACAATACAAGGCTGAAGAAAAAGACAAGACACCCTATTGGGCTAGTATCCATAAAGAAAAGGAAAGTCTCCAAGGGGTATCATCCGAACCATGTAGAACGAGGTGATGTGGATAAGGGATGTCCAGACATACGGGTAGAATGAAAGACAGGGATGCATGATATTACCTGTGGGCGCCTTTGTAGAAGGCGAGCTGTACCCGTCATGGATGCAAATTTTTCCAAGCCCTTTCTTGCCTTTATTCTTTCTTTTCTTTATTTGCTTTTCCTTTTTTTATTTCAAGGACTAACTAGAGGACACTGCCTTGGCATGGTGACCAGAGCTGACAGTGTTACCCACTAGCACTTTCACAGAGATGATAAGGTTGGCTCGTGATGAGACCCCCTTTCCCTTGGCCATGCAACCAAAGGTCATTACCCTGGTGTGGTAACCGGATAGTGGCAATGTCATGTTGTTAGGTACCCATGAACATAATAGGCTGGCTCGTGATGAGACCTCCTATCCTCTTGGCTAGGTCTTGTTTTGTTATTTTTCTTCGGGTCCCTCTTGTTTCTTTCTGAGAGGCTTTTTATTGCCTTCTCAGGGATCCCTGGGCGAGGCATCTCGAGGTTTCATTTTTTATGGCTTTTATCTTTTACCAGCTGCTTTTACCTTCTAGGCCTTTAGCCTCTTCTTCCCACGAGATAAGTGTTGAAATAATGTAACTGCAAAGAGTATTCTTATTATTATTGATATTTTATTCATAGGATAAATCCCCATTGTGGATTGATCATGTCGGATATTGTAATAGGACCAAATCCCCTTTTGCGGATTGGTCAAAAGACAATTGTAATAGGCAGAATAAGAAGTCGGCCCTGCCAGTGAAGAGACACTTCACAGGTGCTAGAACTTGTATAAATAAAGGAGGCTAGCACCTCATTTGAACACAACTCACTTGCTAAGTTTGAAAGACAAGTTCTGATCTACTACCGGCAAAGGAGAGAGAGAGTGGCGCATATCTTGGAGAGGACTTTCTGTTTTAGCATAGAGATCTCTTGGCATTGTATTGGCTATCTATATTAAGGAAGTTTTGCTGGGTTTTCTTCCCTTAGAGGGTTTCCCAAGATAAATGTTGTGTCTCTTGTGAATGTGTATTTCTCAGGGATCTTGTTCTTATGTTGTTGTTATCTATTGAAATGCAAAGAACTATAATAATGGCATAAACATTAACATGGTATCAGAGCCAACTTGAAGGAAGCATATTTCGCAAGAGAAAAACGTCACTGTTGCCATACCTACAAATTAGGGTTTTTCAAAAGTGAAGCTTTTCAGCTTCAAAACCACCTAGAAAGTTGCGCCCTCCCCCAAGGATCATTTTGGCACCTTTAGCGCACCTTTTCAGTGGTTGGATCTCCCGAAAAGTGAAACCCTAGTTTCACAAAAGTACCAGAAGTACCGAAAAACCAGTACCAGAAGTACCAGAAGTACTAGAGTTACTAGAAGTACCAGAAGCACCAGTCCAGAAATCCGCAGATCAGATTTGAAGGGGCAAAAGTTGGATTTTCTCAGATCCAAACACACCAGGCAGCTCGCCTCAGCCAAGCGCATCTCCTAGTAAGTTCAAATTTTGATTTTGAGCAATTTCATTTTTCAGTCATTTTCCTAGCTCCAAGTAAAGATGTCTGCAAGCATTAAGCTTGTTGACAATTTAAAAGGAGTGGAAAACTTCCGTGCCTGGAAGTATAGGATTGGCCTCATTCTTGAAGAGAATGACCTAGCAAGATTTGTCAAGGAAGAATTATCGGAACCCGAAGGTGCTGCAGAAAAGGCAAAGCATCAAAAGGACACAATAAGGGCCAAAAGAATCATTGCAGATTCAATCAAGGACCATCTGATCCCTTATGTGTCATCCAAGAAGACCTCGAAAGAAATGTTCGATGCCTTGACCAGACTATATGAAGGAAAGAACATAAACCGGAAGATGAATCTTAGGACTCAACTGAAGAATACAAGGATGCAGAAAGGAGAAATGATTCAGGAATACTTCTCTAGAATCTCGGAATTCAAAGAACAGCTAGAAGCTATTGGAGATACCATAGACGAAGACGAACTCATAATGACGGCACTAAATGGTCTTACAAGACCTTGGGATGCCTTCATCTAGACGATATGTGCCAGAAAGGAGAAACTGAAGTTTGACAGCCTATGGGAAGAATGCATCCAAGAAGAAAGAAGAGTAGCGAATCGTGAAGCGCTACTAGCTAGGGATGATGATCAAGCCCTAGCCACCCACACCAAAGGAGGAAGGAAGAAACCCTACCTCAAAAGGGAGAGTCATAGAGAGCCTCAACCATCAAACAAATCCAATAACAAAGAATCTCATCCAAAGAGATTTCAGAAGAAAGGACAACGCAAGGAAAGAGATCTCTCATCTATACAATGCTATCATTGTGATAAGATGGGACACAAGGCGAATTCTTGTCCAGTCAGACGAGAGCAATACAAGAGGAAACATAAGAGGCAACATGCCCACATAGTTGAAGATGAAGAGCCACCTACAAAGATGATCAAGGACCATGTCTTGATCTCGACCCTCTCAGGTTCGGTAACACCTGGAGAGGACACATGGCTCATTAATAGTGGTGCATCAAAGCACATGACAGGTAAGAGAAATACTCTCTCTTGTATTTCAGAAAAGAAGTTTTCTCAAAAAGTGACACTTGGAGATGATTACCAATATCCCATCAAGGGAGTGGGAGAATCAAACTACAAGCTAGATTCAGAAAACTCGATAAAGATGAAGGACGTACTCTATGTACCAGGCTTGAAGAAGAACTTACTTTCCATATCAACTTTAGACAAGAAAGGCTATAGATTTGCCTTTATAGATGGAGAAGTTCTTATGTGGGCTAGAGGAGAAACCATAAATGAAGCAATTGTCATTGGAAATGAAGAAAATGGCTTATATAAGCTGAAGGGTCACCCAGAGACTGCCATGACCCATGCCATTGAAAACTCATGCGAACTTTGGCATAGAAGATTGGCCCACATCAACTACAAGGCGCTACCATACATATGCAAAGCTGTCACAGGTTTACCAGAACTCAAGGGTGATCAGGAAGGCATATGCAATGGATGTGCGCAAGGGAAGAATATCAAGAACCCTTTTCCAAAGATGGACAACAAAGCAGAAGGAGTACTGGAACTCATTCATTCAGACGTGTGTGGCCCAATGCCATCATCCTCCATTAGCAGGTATGTATACTATGTATCATTCATTGATGACTATTCTCGCAAGACCTGGATATATTTCTTGAAATCTAAAGATGAAGTATTCAGCAAATTCAAGGAATTCAAAGCCTTGATAGAGAATCTTTCTGAAAGGAAGATTAAGATACTCAGGTCAGATAATGGAGGAGAATATACCTCAAAAGAGTTCGTGAATTTCTGGAGAGATGTTGGGATCAAGAGGGAACTTACTACTTCCTATAATCCTCAACAAAACGGTGTAGCTGAAAGGAAGAACAGAACAATTATGGAAGTTGTGAAGACTATGATCCATGATCAAGATCTTCCTATGTGCTTCTGGGCAGAAGCAACAATGGCAGTTGTTTATGTGCAAAACCGATTATCCCATAATGCACTTGGGTTCAAGACCCCGGAAGAGATGTTCACCGGAAAGAAGCCAGAGGTAAGCCATCTCAAAATATTTGGCTGCCCAGTCTTCATACACATTCTGAAAGAGGAGAAACAAGTCGGAACCCTCCGGAAAGAAGGGAATATTTGTGGGATACTGTGAGGTCTCCAAGGCCTTCAGAATCTATATACCAGGTCACTGCCACATTGAGATCAGTAGGGACGTGACCTTTGTGTTGAAATAATGTAACTGCGAAGAGCATTCTTATTATTATTGGATTAAATCCCCATTGCGGATTAATCATGTCATTATTATTATTATTGTTATTGGATTAATCCCCATTGTGGATTAATCATGTCGGTAATTGTATAAGGACCAAATCCCCTTTTGCGAATTGGTCATCGGACAATTATAAAGGGCAGAATAAGAAGTCGGCCCCAGCAGTTATTATGGAAGACCCAGAATTAATTAAAGGTGGGTTTACCCACCCAGAGTGAGAGGTCGGCCCTGCCAGTTGTGACCTTTCACACGTGCCAGTCTTGTATAAATAAGAGGCTAACGCCTCACTTCAAACACACAACTCACTTGCTCATTTCTCTTATGAGGCAAGCTGCAATTACCAGAGAGAGGAGAAGAAGAGTGGCGCATCTCTTGGGGAGGACTTTCTGTATTGGGTTGAGTTATCTCTTGAACATTGTATAAGCTATTTATGATAAGGAAGTTTTTGTTAGGTTTTCTTCCCCTAGAGGGTTTCCCAGGATAAATGCTGTGTCTCTTGTGAATGTGTATTTCTCAGTGATCTTGTTCTTATTATGCTCTTATCTATTGAAATGCAAAGAACTATAATAATGGCATAAACATTAACATCGTATCAGAGCCAACCTGAAGGAAACACTATTTGCAAGAGAAAAACGTCACTGTTGCAGCACCTGCAAATTAGGGTTTTGAAAAAGTATCTCTTTTCAGCTCCCTAACCTCCTAGAAAGCTGCGCCCTCCCCCAAGGATCAATTTGGCACCTAGAGCGCACCTTCTCAGTGGCTGGATCTCCCAGAAAGTGAAACCCTAGTTTCACAAAAGTACCAGAAGTACCAGAAAACCAGTACCAGAAGTACCAGAAGTACCAGTCCAGAAATCCGCAGATCAGATTTGACGGGGTAAAATTTGGATTTTCTCAGATCTGAGGACACCAGGCTACTCGCCTCAGCCAAGCGCACCTCCTGGTAAGGTCAAAATTTGATTTCGAGCATTTTCAATTTTTGGTTATTTTTGTTGCCGCAAGTACAAAATGTCTACAAGCACAAAGCTTGTTGAGAAACTAGAAGGCATAGACAACTTCCATGCCTGGAAGTATAGGATTGGTTTGATCCTTGCAGAGAATGACCTATCAAGATTTATCAAAGAAGAAGCGGAGGAACCTGAAGATGCCGTAGAGAAAGCAAAGCACCGGAAGGACTCAATCAGGGCTCAGAGAATCATTGCAGATTCAATCAAAGACCACATGATCCCGTATGTATCATCAAAGAAAACCCCGAAGGAGATGTTTGATGCTCTAAGCAAACTATATGAAGGAAAGAACATCAATCGAAAGATGAATCTAAGAACTCAGTTGAAGAATACCAAGATGCAGAAAGGAGAAACGATTCAAGAATAGTTCTCCCGAATCTCAGAAATAAAAGAACAGTTGAAAGCGATTGGAGACACCATCGACGAAGACGAATTTGTAATAACAACCCTAAATGGTCTCGCAAGACCTTGGGATGCTTTCATCCAGTCAGTATGTGGCAGAAAGGAGAAACTACAATTTGAAAGCCTATGGGAAGAATGTACCCAAGAAGAAACAAGGGTAGCCAACTGTGAAGCACTACTAGCAAGGGATGATGATCAAGCCCTAGCTACTCATACAAAAGGAGGAAGGAAGAAACCCTACTTCAAAAGGGAATCTCATAGAGAATCGCAACCATCAAACAAGTTCAACAACCAAGAATCTCATTCAAGAAACTTTTAGAAGAAAGGACAACGCAAGGGACGAGATCTCTCATCTA
>JASDQU010711304.1:5817-30801 GCA_032191745.1 Picea mariana
ATCCCTCGCATTTTCATTTCCCTCATTATGCCCAACAACCTTCTCTTTGAACCTCTACATTCTAAATTTCATCTCTGCGTTTAATTTTAATTTCTCTGTAAATCGTGATAATTTTCCAGCATCTTGGGCGATCTCTTACCAAGCATTCTTGGGTTTTAATTTCGCCGCAAATTTGTGCCTTTACCCAACTATTTTTTTCTACGATCTAACCATGCATTCGCCTAGCCTCTTCCACCCTAAATTCTGAGTTGGATTGTTAGTATGTGGTATATTTTTATTTCTCTTAGCATCACCTCCTTGCCTCTGCGTACTCTTAATTCGCCCTCCACTTATGTATCTCTGTACTCGGCGTTTGGGGAGGGACACATTATCAATTAAGGGAAAAGTGGTAAGTAGAAAGATCAAACCATTTCCCGAAGGAGCAACAAGTCCATTGGAACGATATCATTCTCAAGGGTGGGCTTTGTGAATTGAATTTGATGTCAGCGGGAGTGTTGTTTATATTCTGTTTCCAGCTGTCCGACCACTCCCGTAAATCCATTTTTCATATTCGCAATACCTACATCCAGTATCAGGGGCTGGGTAAATTATGCTTCTGACTCTTAACATGATTGCATGGGGAAAATTATGCTTTCGAGGAAGGGGATAATTGTAGTCTAGTTCGGGCACATGCATAGAAGAAGGTTTATATCTCGACTTCCCCTCAATTCCTTAATCACTTGCTCAGCGTCCGGGATTATAGCCATGCGTCCTCCCCTTTTTCCACTGGGAGTTTGCTACTTTTACCTGCAATTCGCTTTCCTTCTCCTCAGAATCTTATCCTCCACGCTCAGCGAAGTTTAGACTCCTTGCTCAGCGAAAATATTCCCTCAACGCTCAGTGATTTGCATGCATAACAATCCCTGCGGGTTGGGCAAATGGAAACATCCAACATGCTCATGTTTCCTCTTCTTTTGTTTCTTATTCCTTTCTTATTAATGTTCTTATTAACGCTTATAATCATTTCCATCATTAATGTAAGCCCATAGTAATTGCTCATCTTTGTATATTTCTTTTCCTAATTGTTTAATGAATGGGTTATTTAATGGTTGCATAGTGGTTATTAATGTTATTAATAAATCTTATAATAATTTTCATCGTTAATGTAAGCTTATAGTAATTGCTCAGCTTTATATATTTATTTTTTTTAATGTTTAATGAATGGGTAATTTAATGGTTGCATAAGAGTTATTAATGTTCGGTGAATATTGATGCTATAATAATGTTCATTATCAAGGAGCGGTTTTATTAACTGTTAGGTGAAGGGTTATTACTAATGATTGTTTTAGTAAATTTTTTTAGAGGAGTGGTTAAGCAAATAACTTTAGTCTCTTACGCAATGGATTGTATGTCATAACGATTAGTTAAGTGATTGTATTTTTCTTGAGTCATGTAAACAAATAGATCCTCTTCCCTAGGGTTTATGATCGCGATTAAGAATTTTCATTGTTTGTGCTCTGGAATGAACGTTGATGTGTAAAGGATTAAGTATTTCACTTATTTCCGCTAGGGAATAGTGTTGTCGTGTAATGTTTTGGTAAATCAGATTTTCGCACCTTGGATAATATAGTTGTTTAAACAATTAATAATTTAGAAAATCTTGAGGCTTGAAAACTAACATTGATAGATGATCGGTTGTGATTTTTCTAGGCATGCACCTTGAATTTAAAAATGATATATGATGAGTTTTATTATTTGTATTCTCTTGCGCCTTGTGTAATAAACTCGATAACTCTTGTGTCTTAAATTGTGTGGGGTAAATGATGGATTATTTGATTATAATTCCTACACACGCATTGATTATTATATGTTGAAGGATTATCGTTTTAGAAGTTGATTCACGTGTGCATAGATTATTTTATGTAGATGAACTTGATTTAGAAGATGATTCATGCATGCATTAATTATTTTATGTTGATGGATGGTTGTGGGTTAGTCTCTTATTGCGCGTCGTGATGACATTGTCGTGTTAACGCTAGCAATTAAATGCTTTGTGCCTTGAAAATAAGACATAATTAATTACTTGTGTCTTACCTTATGTCATCATATGAATGATGAATGATTAAGTTGTTAGCTCACTTGGGCCAAAATTTTTTATAATGATGCAGTATTGGTTAAGTAATAATAGTTACATGTGCACCCTAATTTAGTGACATATGATTGCTTCACCATTCTTCCTTTCACCTCATATTAATGATATGGTGTTTGAAATTACGTGATTTTTTTACTCTCACAATGAATTCAATTTATGTTTAATCTTGTGCCATTGCTTAAGTTGACATGAGAATGTTCAGGATTTATTACTCTCATGGACAACGCACATTAATGTTGATGGATGATTGATAACGATGATGGTTACCCATGCGCCATGTTAAATTGTGAATTATAATTGAGGGATTGATGGTCCTTATGAGATGTGTTGAAGGTTTAGGATTTGTATTGTATTGCATTGTTATTCATGGTAGAATGCAATGATGTTGGGATATTATAATTATTATGTTAATACATTGATGTATGTGTCATGATTCATGGTGACGATGTGTCGGCCATGTGTCGTATTGGATTATTAATGATTTATTATTGTTTCATTAATCTATGTGAATGATGTGTCAATGATGTTGACTTTTTACTATGATGTTTAAATTTTCCCATCCCAGCTTTAAAGCAAAATAAAAATTGTCCTGTTGTGCATCATTTGGTTGTCATAACAGCGGGGCCATTACAAAATAAAAGAAAAAGGGAGGTTGTGATGCCTGGCATAAAAAATGGAAACACACTAGGAAAAGTCAGGATCTCTACAGAGAGGTATCTAAACATAAACTTTTGAGAATGGAAACACTAACAGTGCATGATCCGAGAGAGAAAGAGTAAGTCCCATAGTTTTAAAAGCACAAAAGACAATGAGACACGGTTAGTATGATACAAAGGAGAGGTCAAAACCATGTCAAGAAAAAATCGGTTTATCTAATATAATCTTTTCAATCAAAATCAGCTTCGGGAGAGCATGATAGGTACAACAGGAAAATGATACATCAAGAATGTTGTGAATACAAGTTGATTTCACATTTGTCTAGTATTTCTATACTATGAGGGAGCATCCATAGCCTCAAAGGAGTCACCTCGGTGTCACAAGCCTTTCTCCACTACCAGCGAGCATCCATAGCCCTGAAGGAGATACTTGCATGTCCCACATGGTATGGAATTCATTTTCCCAATCCTTTACCTTTTATAACTTAATTCTCTTATATTTATAGAGAGGTGGATAAGGGGATTCCAGTCTTCGTTTAAAGGCATAAGGGATGACCACTGTGAAGGTGATATTTTCTAACTTGATTGTAGATGAGCGAACTTCCTGAATAACATGTCTTGGAGTACTACAAATTCTTTCAAGAAACTGTTTCTATTTAGTTCATACAAACACACAAAGATATGTTCCTGGACATGACCCTTGGCTCTTTTCCCTATTGTATTTTAAGAGTATAATGCTCATCTATTGTTAAACTATGTTCTGCTACTAGGTCTAACTTAAAGGAATGCAAAACAATGTTATATGGATGAAAATGAAGTTATGTCTAGAAGCCAACATACATATTTACTAGCTTTTGACTTCAATATATCATCATTCAAGAGTTGTTCAAATCTAGGGCATGAAAATATCAAGAAATCCAAGGTGATAATTTTCAAGAGAAAGACATAAAATTAGCTAAAATCAAAAGAAAACAAAAACGCAAAGCATAAAACAAATCAAGGAATGTGAAAAAGGTAAATAAACTGAGGAGAAAATCAAAATCAAACTCTTTATTTATAAACAAGGGAAGTTGCCTCAAAGGCTAGCTAACATAATTCTTTAGTATTTGGCTACTGATGGGGATGAGGTCTTCATCCCCTTTGAGATTTTGCAATCAGTAGGTTCCTAGGAAAATATTCTTTTTGATTATGAATGGACCTAGCCACAATTGTTGAAACTTTGAATGTTTTCCTTTATCTTCATGTGGCTTGTCCCATTTGAGGACCGGGTCAAATTTAGTTTGGTCTTTGGCGTTATTCACTTCTAGATTCAACAAGGTATATATGCATCGTTGGATTATGGTACATTCTCTCCCGCGTGATTATTGTGTGAGTTGAAGGGAAGGAAGATAAATATTTGACAGAAGGATAGATTCTTTCCCATAGACAAAGAAGTAAGGAGAGGTCCCTATGGAATCCTTGGGGGTGACATGAGCATCCTAGAGGGAATTGGGTAGTGTGTTATGCCAATTTATTTTCTATTCGACTACAGTACATTTAAGAATGCAAATCATATTCTTGTTTGTAGATTCAGCCAGGACATTACCCTGAGGGTAATAGTTGGCAGCATATTTTAAGGTGATTCCCTTTTTCTAAAGAAAACTCAATCAATTCAAGAGATGAAAAATATGGTGCATTATAAAAAACCAGAGATTTGCGCACTCCAAACCTGGTTATGATGTGTTTTTCAATAAAATTTGTTACCACTTCATCATTTACTTTGGTTAGTGGTATTGCTTCTATCTAATGATTAAAATAATCAATGGTGGTTAGAATATACATGTGTTGTTTGGATGAGTGAGGATTTATCTCACCGATTATGTCTATCCCCCATTATTTGAAGAGTTCTTCAAAAACGAAAGGTTAAAGTGGAACAACTGCATTGTGTTCTCTTCTAGTATACTTTTGGCATGCTTCACATCTTCAAGAGTATGCATGAACATCCTTGAATAATTTTGTTTAGTAGTGCCCAACTCTCACTATATTATGTGTTTTTGCATATCTCGAAAAGTGACTTCTAGTTGCATTGTCATGCATGTCCTTAATAAATTTATCAGCATCTTTCTTTTCAAGACAACGGAGTAGGAATCTGTCATAATTGTTTTTGAACAAGATACCATGGACCAACTAATATTGTGTAGATTTCAACATTAGCACTCTCTTTTGTTTGGCATTGAGATGGTCAAGAGCTATGCCATGCTGAAGATAGTAATTGAGATCATTGGAACATGAATTCTCAAATGATGGAACGTAAGGGACTTGTTGAGTATAGAGGATCAATTCCTCTTTCCATCCATATTCTTCTTGATCTTCAGAATCTGTGATTCCAATTGCCAACTTAAAGAGGCATTGAAATTTAACGATATTCATTGGTTTAAATTCAAGGTCATACTCTTGTAAAGAATTCATCCAATTGACTCGTCTCTCACCCAGTTCCCTCTACACAAAGAGAGACCTGACCTCCAGGTGAGGAATGATTACATAATCCGTAAACTATTTAATGGCTTTGTAGCCAATGAAATATTGCTTATCTACCTATGGATAATTCATCTTATCACCTTACAATCTAGTGCTCATGAATGTGATGGGATACTTATTCCCTTGATGGCCTTTCTGAGTAAGCACTACTGCAAGAGAATGGTTGGAGGAAAAAGTATACTGCAAAAATTCCTTAGTAAAATATTGAATTTGTAAATCAAGTGTTGCTACTATGGAGGCCTTGATATTCTTGAAGGCTTCCTTTTCAATAAACACCCACTTGAATTTCACACCTTTCCTAATCATCCACTGAAGAGGTTTAACAATTTCAGTGAAATCTGAAACATATCTTCTAACGAAATTGCTTTTTCTAAAAAGGGACTGCATAGACCTTTTGTTGTGTGGCAATGGGATTTTCATAATAGCTTTATTATGTTTTAGGTCCATGGAAATACCATCCTTTGTAATAGAATACCCCATAAATTTTCCTTCTGAAATAGCAACGATGGTCTTCTTGGGGTTTAAAGAGATATTGTATTTTCTACATCTTTCGAATATCTGCTTTAAATATTTGGGGTGATCAACCCTTTGCTTTGAATAAATGGTGACATCGTCAAGATAGATCACCGCACTCAGACTAATTAGACCTTTGAAAGCAATGTGAATTTCCCTTTGAAAGGTAGCATCAAAATTTATTAGAATGAAGGGAATTATGCAATATGCATATGTTCCCCACTTTTTCCTGAGCGAGGTATTTAACCTGTCTGGTTCCACTATGAGAACGTGATTGTAACCAGAAAAATCGTCTAGAAGAGAAAAAAAATTCAGAACCAAAGACGAGTTGTAGGATTTGTTCGATAGGGTGAACTGGATAGTTTTCCTTATCATAGGCTTGATTCAAATTTTGTAAATCTATGCAAATTATGATTTCCCCTGATTTCTTCCTGACGGGAACCATATTAGACACCCAAGTTGAATGATGAACTTTGAAGATGATATGGGCATAAAGAAGATTCTTTAGTTCTTTTTGAATGAGTGGTTCACGGGTTGGATGTATTTTCCTTAAATTTTGTTGCAATAGCTTAACACCTTCCTTGATATGAATCACATGTTGAATGATATGAGTGTCATAGGTTTTCAAATATTCATTTGTCCAAGAAAATACATGATGGTATCTCTTGAAAAATTGTGTGAATGTATGTTTATTTTCCTTGGAATAGCAAGTGCCAAGATTGATGTATTTGGGTTGCTCATGGGTACCTAGGTTCACCAAGAAATACATCATGGTAGAGTTGTTTGTATTTGGATTTATCGATTTCCTAAATTTAGTATGAAGTTCAAACAACTTTTCATGAGATAGAACATTTCTTGGGATGCAGTTTTCTTTCACCTTACTTGCTTCATCTCGATAATTTTGAAGATCGTGTTCATGTGCTTCATCATCTATTATTGAGTCCTAGAAGACGTCTGAGCTGGTAAGGAAAATTATGATCTGAGTATCATTGTTGAATACCCTCCAATTCATGACATTGTCCGGTATAGAAGGCCTAAACATAATTTCAATAGAAAAACCATCATTAAGAGGCATGAATCCAGAGGATGCATTCCAAAATTTCTGCAATAGCATTTTGACAATGAGGTATAGACTCAATATTAAAATATTCAAAGGAATAGAGTAGGTTCCATACCTCATGTTGATAAGCTTTCAAGTGGGGAGACAAGGAGTGAATAGTGTTTCTTACCTGTCAGACAACTATCTACAAATCACCAAATAGTCAAAGGAATTTTACTTTAAGGTTGATGGCTTTTTTCATGCCTTGGACCGAGGCTTCATATTCAGCGGTATTATTGGTGCATTTGAAATCTAAGCGACAAGATATCAAAATTTTACATTGATCTGGATCAATAAGAAAACATATTTCCCTAACTCCTTCCTGATATTTGGATCCATCAAAGAACATAGTCCATATGTTATCATGTACAAGTGGGTTAATCACACAATAACCTAATTCTTTTAATTTATACAAGCATTATCACCAGTCTGATCACATGGAAGGAGTTCATACTAGGTGTTTGTTTGAATTGTATATGGTTGTGCTTCATAACAACCAAGGTTGGTCTCTAAAAAATAATTACCTAAAATGGTATGGGAGAATATTAGAAATTCATTCTTACCTTCAAGTTCAGTTACCGTATGTTTCATGTGTTGCACCTATACTTGCTACATTTATGGAAGATTTTATTTTTGACTTTCTGTACTACCTTTGTTTCAACAACTTTAGGAATGTTGTCAGTTGTAGCAATGGTCTTCTTCTAAGGGTTATTGGTATTAAAAGTATCAAGAAGGAGATCATATTGTTGTGGTACTGTACATATATCATATTAGCTTTATTTGTCTTCATATCTTCAATAACATTATAATCTAAAGTGTGCATTTTTGGTCTAATGGTTGTTGTGCTTGGTTGTGAACTATTGGGTTTGTTGTTAGTTTTTGGGGTGTTTGGATTGTTTTTGGTCATTGTTAGCGTAGACATGTTTGGTTTGATGTTGTTGGATAAAACATGGGTGTTAAATTTAGTGTTGGTTGTTTTTGCGGTTGGTGTGTTGGGTTTCATAGTGGGAACATGGGAAATGATTTTCCTGAGAGTGGTATTGGTCTTCGAAGAGGAATAAGTGTTGTATACAAAACCTTTTCTATGTAGGTTATATTCTCTAGGGGTATATTTTATGACTATTGTATCTCCCACAAAATATTCTTCAATATTCTCATCATCACAGTCAATACACCAATCCCATAAGAACATAGAAGATTTTTCAGGGGCCTCCTCAATGGTTTCTTAATTTTCTGCTTCCTTGGATTGTTTTTCATTTAAATCTTGTTGATATAGTAGTAGGTTGATGACCAAGGTCATAGAGTTAACCCATTGAGGGCATGTTTTTTCAGGATGATTTTGTTGGTGGTAAGAATAGAAATTATCCATGCCAAAGTTATCCATATTTAGTGTAAATTGTGGGACCTCATGTGGCTTTGGCAGATGATCATTATTTTTTAAGAATGTTCAAAAATGTATAAGCCTTGAAGGCCCTTCCCTAGCATTATTCTTAAGACAAAAAACTTTGTTCAACAACTTATTAACCAACTTAACCATGTTCTCCAAATCTTTGGGTTCTTTCTCAGGAAGTTTATTAATAACAAAGGATTCTTCCCAGTAGATCTATTTTCATCAGATGAAGAGTGACTATCATAAGAAAATAATTCCTTTTCAACAACTTTAGCTTCTTCAAAATTATGAGCTAAGGTATCTTTTCCAACTCGTTTAACAAATATGCCTATAGAAGGGGTCAAATTTGAAGTATAGTATTCGATGACCAAGGTTTTCAAAGGAGCGGTCTCAACAGAAAACTTATTCAGGACAGTAAAAAAATGTTGATTAAATTCCTTCACTTTCTCTTTCTTTCCCATTTTTATAGCTCCTAACTCTTTGTATAAATCTGTGGTATATTTATCTTCCCTAAATTTTCCAATGAAAGCCTTCTCAAATGCCTTCCATTTGGATATAGAACCTAGAGGGAGGTTAAAATACCATGTGGAGGATTTATTTACGAAGGTGTAAGGGAAAATTATATAGACTACATATTCATAATGGAAAACAATAAGACGAGTAGCTAAAAATAAATTATTTATATGATCTTCTGGTGAGTCGAGTTTGTCTAGGTTGAATTTTGGAAGAAGTCTCTTTGGTTTTCTAGGAACTTCATGTAAAGGTTATGCTAAGTTAAGAGAACCTTGGGATAGCCATGGTGTAATCACTACTCTTTAGTTTAAATTTTCACCCATATTCTCTTCAAACTTGGGTTCTTGGTTTTCACCGTCAACGTTATGTTGGGACCCAGGAGAAGTTGGGGAAATTTGACTTAAGGGCATGGGCACTTCCTGTAGAGTAGTTTCAATTAAATCCTCTACGGATTCAACAAGAATATTGGATCGATTATTGGGTTGTATTATGTGGGTATCTCTCCTCCTAGGGAGTTATGAGGCTATATGTAGATGGCCAAGTAGTTTGGCATATGCACAAGCAATGAAACTACTTTCAACAAACTCTTCATTTGGGATAGGATACCAAGATTTGGGTTGAGCTTCGGGACTGCTACTGACACTTTCAAATGTGGAGTTTTTGTCTTCAAAGGTAACATCTTGTTCAAAAGGGATATGAAGAAATCATTGTTGGATAGGAATATTTTCAGAGGATTAGTCGTGTGTTCGTCGGAAAATTTCACTAGCCATGCAAAATTAGGCCCTCCTTCCAGCACTAATTATGTTGACGAGGTGGAAATGACCTACAACAATATGGGGTACTCCCCAATACACTGTCTCAATTAGACTATTCATCATTTATTTTAGGAGACCCATAAGGCTTCTGACCTGGATGCCATTATTGGTTATGAGGGTGAATGTTTGGGTGGTTATGAAAATGAATATGTATATGAAGACTATCCAAAAGTATAAAAGAAATATAATCTACTATATCCTATCCTATCCTAGCTAGGAGAAAACCATCGTAATAAAATTATCTAACATGAAACTAAACTATGCAAAAAACTTCGATAAGATAGTTGTTATGAATATGAAAAGATAGATAACACATGTATACAGATGTATAAACAAAATAGTCTAAGTCATAATACTGCATACATTAACAACTCATAAGCTTAGCACATAAACATGAGAAAGAATAACAAAACAACTATAAAAATAATGATAGCTTTAAGAATAGTCTATGGGAAACATTATATCCTTACAACACATTGTAAACAATAAAAATTTTGTTGAAAAATAGTTGACATCTAGCCACAATTTACAAACAATTATTTTCTCTATCAAAATTGGCCCTGAAGATTTATCAATATTAATTAACATAGTATTATCTCTTAAAATAGTTTCTTGGGTATGTACAATGCTTGAAGAGCCCCTACAAAATGGGATTCTTCCTTTATTTATACTACTATTACTAACTTTTGAAAATGACTTCTTGTATTTCTCAAGAAGCAGCTACAAAATTGTTCAGCTTCCCCCTCACTAACTATTGACATGTGTAAGAATGGGGACAAAAATAAGGGTAGTTTTGAAAAGAAAAATAAATAAGAGTTGATAGGAGATTCAAATCAGCTATTTTTTATTTTTCATGTGTCTTTTTCTCGAACATATGCTTCCCAAACTACATATTGGTTATCGAGTGAAACAATCCTGTGATAAAGGATTTCCTCGAGGGCGGCCTCATGTGTAGTTGTGTTATCTGAGAGGGTCTTCATATCCTTTATCAAGGTGGCCATGAATGATTGAATCATGGTATGAACTTTGGTTGGCTAAAAAAGGTTTTTCTCCATTAATTCCTTCATTACCTTTGTGGTTGTTTCTGTGACTTCCTACCTCTAACTTGTACTTTATTGTATTTTCTCGAGTAGTTGTTCCATAAATATGTTTTTTTTGAGATCTTCGATAGGAGGGAGGTGAAATTTTTGTATTAAAACTTTGGTTTCTTTATGAATTTGATTTTAGATTGCAAGTGAGCTACTTGTTTCTTTATCTACTCTTTGTCCTTCTTGCTAACATCAGTCAAGAGAGGTGTAATAAATATTTCTTTCTATTTCAAAGGGGTGAGGAAGTTCAGTTGGAGCATCTGGATTTTCAGAATCCACTTCTTGATTTCATTCATTCCTTTTTTGATATTGGTCAGCTAGATGTTATTGACTTGTACATTTTTTTGATGTTCCATTATGCTAGCAGCCAACTCTTGAAAGATATGCATATGGGTGTACATATCTGTGATGGCTTCCTCTAGCTCTGTCCTGGCCTTTTTTATGCACACCTTGAAATCTTGCAAGTTTCATTCCTCATTTCTTGAGCGTCGAAGTTGTTCTTCCAACTCTTTAATCCTGGTTTCATGCACCTGGTTTTGACGGAAAAAAAATTGAGGTTTTTTTCCATTGCATTGGAGAATGTCATGCCAACAGATGCTATGGATAATGGGTCCTTGCTGACCTTTCTTGTCATTGGGGTCTATGTGAGGATGGAAAGTGGGTTTCCTCCCATGACTCATACTTTCCTCACCTGTTGTTGTACAATCCTACCTGTGGCCTTGTCATATTTAAACTTTTTTTAAATTAGCCACTTTAGTTTGTTTGAATGGGGTGCGAAGCCCCAATTCCAACCCACCAAACTAATGTGGACTACTAGGGACTTCCATTTATTATCTTGGGATTTTGGTTCCCATCATTGAAGCATCATTATTGAGAGCTTCTTCATCCCTTTTGTGTTGTTCCTCCTCAGTCACCTTGTCTATATCCTCATTTGATTCTTTCTGTGTCGCTTCTACCGTTGTTGTTGTACCTTTAGTTGATTCCTTTTGTTAAAATTATTTCTTGACAGTCGCCTTTGTTTCTATTTTTTCTTTAGTTATTGTTGCATAAGCTTTATATTTACCTCTGACTTCCTTAGTTCTTTACTTCTTTTCTGTGACATCTTCCTTCTTTTTGTGGACTCTTTATTTATTTTTTCTCTTCTTGTCTATCGTTGTTTATTCTTATTTTGTTGATATGGAATGAAAAAATGTGGTTGCAACAAATTCCTATGTTGCTACATTTTCTTCTTATTTCTTTTGAGCTTCCTCGTGAGCTCTTTATTCATCTACGATTCTCCCTAGGGTTTTTCCTTGTCTCCTGGAAATGACCTCATCATATGTCTTGGCACCAAAATGGATTTCCTCTTCTTCCCATGTGGTCGGTATGTATTCCCATGGGATGATATAATTATTGCAGTGCTCCTTGACCACTTTCTTTAGGTCATTCCATCTTAATCGTTCTTCTCCAAAGTAGTATGATGGTAAAGGCTCCACTTCATCTTGATATTACTTGGTGGTTTCTAATGAGTAGGAATTGATCCATAGTGGGATCAAGGGCCAAATATATTTCTTGTCTCGATAGAGAAATGCCCCAAATCCATTGATCATTTTTTGGTAGGACACTTCTTAGAGCGTCAATTTTTCTAGGACAAATATGAGGAGTACATGTGGAGATTTGGTGGTTCTATATATTATGATGTACATTCCATGCTCTATTAAGTACCAGTATCCTATCCTTTTGATTACCGCTAATTCATTTTCATTCATATAATGGGGCTAGGAAGTGATCAAATATCTTGTGGTACTCTGTCATATACTTGTTCTGCTAGAGCACTTTCCAGTAGATGTGGATGGTTGGGTCCATTGGCTTCCATGCCCATACCATATTGGGATATTGGTGTGCCATGCACATGATGTCCAGAATATATGAGGACATGTGAAAATCCAGAAATGTTCTAGGATCATCTTCCTTAGTGGTTGTGATGGACTTTATTAAGTTTGATGACAATATGTCATCCTAGTTGAATGACGATCCTTCATCTACATAGTAGTATATTAGGGTCATGTGTGACAAAGTAAATTTGGAAGCGTCTGGATCTCCATATAATCTATAGAGCATAGCCATGATGTATTTATATGGCTTCCTTAGTGTGGTGGTGGGGTACCCGTCAGTTAGTCTATGTTTGAATTATTTGTCTGGTTTGTACCAGATGAAAAAAAAGTCTTTTTCTATGTGCTTAAATCCACTGAGAAGTTCATCATCTAAATTTTGGGTTCCCTTATCTAGATGGTAAAATTTATCTAGATCGGTTGGCTGGAACAAATATATGGGATCTTCCCTAGCATTGTGTACATACCTCTTCTCCAATTTTACATGCTTGAGAATCCAAGCAATGATGTCTGCACAAGGAAATACTACAACGGGCTAATACTATGTGTAATCCTAATTTTATGATATTTCTGAAAACTTTAAGCTCATCTTATTCTTCAGCATTGATGAGGAAATTATTTTTTTTAAACATTTGAAAGACGTTGCCTCATTTGAGTGAGTCTCCTCCTTTTTCTAGGAGTCTCATTGTGTCATCATAAATAGATCTAGTGATTTTAGGTTCATCTTCAAGTTGGATACCACTCCCAAAGGCCTCTGTGGTAGGTGATTTTCTTGTTACCATCTTCTGTGGGGACATTTTTGAACCTGAAACACATAGTCAAAATTAGCCAAAAAAAGAAAACCAGGTGAGAAAATAAGCATGATCGGATCAGGAGCTCCAAACAATAAAAGATAAGCATGAAAAAAAATATTCTTGTGTAACCCATGTGTCAAGTACTGGAAGAGTCACTTGTATCGATGTTCAGAAAGAGATCATCATCTGAGGATGGAAAGATGATTGGTGAATTTATGAGAGTTTAAATTTTAGCAAGGGATCAAGTGAAGAATCTAGGCAGGTTCATGAAGCTTAATGTTATCTTAGTGAATGGAGGAATATTTCAGATCAGATCACTTGGTGGAACTACTACGGAGAGTACTGGAACAGTTCATGGAAATTCCTCCGGTGAAGACTAGAGGTGATCATTTAAAGTCCTCTGGTGGACACTGCCATATTTTGTAGAAAGTCATTCAGTTTTAAACTTAAGGAAATTGTGTTAGTTCCTTTGGTTGGCACCAATGACAATGACACAAAGTTATCCGGAGAGGACCGGAGGCAATATTGTAAAGTATTCATGACTCTATTAGTGAAGATCATGTAGAGTGTTTCATTGAAAGATGGAGATGATAATGTTAAGTTCCATAGAGATGATTGGAAGCGATCTTACCAAGTCCTTCAAACAAACCAGCCATGGTAATATTAAGTACTTCGGTAAATATTGGAGGAAATCTTGTAAAGTCTTCATGAGACTATTAGTGAATATCGTGTAGAGTGTTCTGGTGAAAGCTGGATATTATAATGTTAAGTTCCTCGAAAAGGACTATAAGCGATCTTACCAAGTCCTTCAAATAAACTGGCCATATTAATATTAAGTAATCTGGTGAAGACCGAAAATGATTATTCCAAGTGCTCTGGAGAACAACGGTGACGATATTTTAAAACTCTCCGGTGAGGATAGAAGAAGATAACATGAAGTCCTCTGTATGAACTAGAAACAATCCCATTAATTCCTTTGATGAAACTGGAGGTGATCACACAATGACCCCTGGTAACTATTGGAGGGGATCTTGTAAAGAGCTCCAGATGGACCAGAAACAATTATGTAAAGTTTGTCAGTTTCCACCAGTGTCATTTTTCAAAGTGTTTCACTTACCACTAGAAATGATTATGCTAATCCCTCTAGAGAAAAAGGGCATCTAAAAATTGGCAAAGTCTAGAAAAAATATACTTGATTTTAGGGCTTGAGAGTTGGAGGACCAGGCAACTGATACAGGGATTTAGGGAATTTGATCTCATGTGATTAAGGTTAGGGTTAGGAGAGGCTAAGGTTTGAGCCAACAATAAGGAAGAAAAATTAATAGCGCATCAATTGTGAACCGAGGGATAGTTGTGAGGGATTGTCTCGTGACTGGAGGTAAAGGAAACTCAAATTTCGGGAATGGTGAGTGTAGTTATAGCCTTTAAGATTTTATTATATCCCAAAATTTGGGCATACCCTAGTACCACATTGGATTATGAGGCAATGAGTGGTATAGGGCCAAATGAAATCCAAGGAGGGATACGATTTAGGGCATGTGAGATTGAGATATGGTCAAGGTCGAAGGGTACTATAGTCAGGGTTTTGCATGGAAGGAAGGTGAAAGGGTCATCGATGACGAAGGTTCCAGTCAAGGAAAATTCATTGGGGGGCAATGTTTGAAGGGATGGTCAAATCTAAAAAATCCAAAAAGAAATAACTATAGGGAATGTTGGCATAGGGGCAAACCCAGGTCACTCAGATCTAGGCAATGCTGCTTCGAAGGCCTCAAGCTTAGCTCAAGCTACCTCAATTTGTTGCTTTGCCTGAGCTTCCTTCTCAACAAACTCTTGGATTATTTTATCTATAGCAGGCCCTTCCAGGCGCTATTTCACTGTTGCAATGACCTGGTCCAGTACATAGCCTTGTCCTTCGATCTCTTCAAACTCCTCATAGGATTCCTCTTGCATCAGTTGTAGCCTCTGTGTGACTTCCAATACTCTGTCCTATATGGTAGTAATATACTACTGGGCCACGCATTGTTCTTGTGATGTCTTCATTCTCTCAACTGTAGTCAGTGACATCATATGCGCTTGAACTATTAGTGTTTATTATTGTGCCTCCTGTAGCTATTCTTCCAACTTCCTAAGCTCTGGATCTTTCGTGAGGCATTCATAGGTCTGCGCTCTTCTGTTTCTTAGCTTCTTTCATTCTGAGGTGAGGGCTCTGATCCTTTCCATTGCACTATTAGAGTCTTCCTCCCTTTGATTGTGCACTTCCTGCAGAGTGCTTGGTACTGCTTGAAGCTCTAACTCTGTTACTCTTTTCTGAAGTTGTTGGATGGCCTCAGCGAGCTTCATCACTTAAACCTTAACTACCTCATGTTCCTCTTGTGCCAAGCCTGGCATAGAGCAAAGTGCTTTTCTCACCACTTCTTTGACTATAGTCTTCTCTGTGAGTAGTTGGTCCTTTTCTCTCTGTATCTTCGCTTTGTCTTCCTCAAGCATCGCTCGGAACTCATATTTTTTCTTTTCACACATGGTTACACAGTACCGTGTAACTCGTAGTTGATACAAGATATATTATTTCTCTTTCTTCACAGCTTCGGTAGCCTTCTCCTTCTCTTCTTGGACTCGCTAAAGCTGAGCCTCTGTTGCATATTCTAGTCTTCGAAGTTGTTCTGGCTCATCCCCCAACTCTATAGTCTCTGACGAGGAAGGTGCAGTAGGGAGTGCATAGACTGAATGAATAACTTCCTGTACTTCGCTCAATTCCTTTTCTATTATGTCATATAGTTCATCCTGCTTCGCTCCATATCTCTGTAGGATGTCCTTAGAAGCATCCTCCATCACTCTATGGACTAGACTAATGTCATCCTCCGTGAGTGTGGCCTCCATCTGAGGTTTACTAGTGCGGGTCTTCTTTCTTGCCAAGGGTTTATGCAGAGATCCCTTCCTCTTCTTCGGTGTTTCTGTCTCGGTAGGGGTATCCTTCAGCGGTGTAAATTCACCTTCTCCTTGTTTTTCTCCTTCATCCCCTCCTCCTTCTTTATTTACTTTGTCTCCTTCTCCTACGGGTGAGCCAGATCCATTTTCTTCTAACGCGTTGTCTTCTTCATCAGTCTGTACATCCTGGACTTCCTCCTAATTCTTCTTCTTCTTCACACTTGTATGTCCTATATGTTCGAACCGAGTGACCAAGGGGATTCCTATGATGTCAGGGTCATACAGTTATGCATCATCAACCGGTACAAGGAACTATGTTGGCCACTCCTTTGTGATCTGCTCCATATCTTCGTTTTTCAGCTTATAATAGGACTATAACTCTTCCTTGCTCTCATCCTTGCGCACAGTGATATAAATAAAGTGTCGGTCTGCACGGAACTTTTCTAGTGGTCTGTACTGGTGCAAGGTGCGTGGTGTCATGCACGGGAATGACTCAATGGAAACCTTAAGTTGCTGATAGTAGGCATGGAACATTGTGTTCAACTACCATTGCTTCGACATATCATTCGTATACAATAAAGTTAAGAACCTCACATCCAATGGTTCTGATGGTTCTATATCTAGGAATGTGCCTCCCTCCGTCATTTTCCAAGAGACAATTGCAATTAGCATGAGTAGCCAGCTGAAGTGGAACTCGTATCCCTGATCGTTCACTTCACGACAGTCTTTCTCAATCTTGTTGATGAGGTAACTCACCCAATTCATCTGCATCCCCTCCACGCATTTTCCTACGAGGTCCACTACGAACCCGATGACCTGCATGGGGTGATTCTTTCTTACAAGATTGTTAGCTATGAGTTGGAAAGAGAGGTGCACTGCGCCATCCTGGATAGAGGCTACCTTGTAGCCTCGCTTTCCCTTCTCAACTTCACCATATGCCTCGTTTATGCGTTGTTCCATGGATTGATCTGAAGTCTTCCCTGGGTAGAATTATTGAGGGTCAGGTCCCTGTATGCTCAATCCTGTGATCAGGTGGATCAACGTTGAATCCACTATAATCTGCCTATCAAGCCATGGGTATCCACCATGATAGCACGACAAGAGGAGTTTACCACAAGCGTTAACATCCTAATGTCGACCAAAATGAGGGATCTTCATGACATTCAGTATCATGGATTGTGCGAGCTCCTCAATCCAAGGCTGGGAGACTATGCGAGGCTTCTTCCCAGTCATCTTCAACAAATATCTATGGGGTGTGAGCATCGCGTATTTCTTCTTGTCTCCTAGGTTGAAACCATTCTTCTTTAGAGGTGTGATCTATCCCAACTGGCTTCCAACTACATGTATCCCCTTCGGGATGTACGCGGTGATCAAAGTGTACTCAAAATCCCGTGGGATGTTGTCACAGTTGACTATGCCAGCCAAAAGAGGGATATAATCTAGTAAGATCAACAGGATCTACTTCGCATTATCCAGACCGTTGCAATACTTACTTTTCTTCTCAGTCGCAGGTTAGTACGGCCTGAACGTCATCCAATCGAAGGGGAAGCTTGGAGTCCCCCATTCGGCGATGCCTGAACACCTTCAGACATAGCTCTGTCATCCATAAACTTCTTAAGAACTTCAATGGATTTCTCTAACTCATTATGTTCACCCGACATTCTCTCTTTTAATCAGATAGGTCAGGGTAGGCAAACAGATAGATGAAATAAACAACGAAAGGCGATGTCTAGGTTCTGAAATCAAATTTCGACACACAATCATTTCTCAGATAATCACGGGAGACAAAAAGTGGTCCCAACGCAGTGTCGGACGGGTTAAATAAGTGAGCATCGTAACGAATTCTTCCAATGGGCAAGACTTCTTCCATCAATGTGAATCTATCCATTATGGTGCGGTCTCAATGTCCTAAATGTGGTCTATTCACCCATAAATGCATCTCCTAGTCATTCTGGAGCATTGTTGGCATAAGGGCAGACCCAGGGTTCAACACTTCAACAGCGCATCAACAAAACCCAAACTACCACCCCTTTCAAAAATACATGCGAAGTAGGCAAAGTCTCACCCGAGGTAGAGGCAGGGGGGGTTACAGGACTCAAGTGTCTGTAACCAAGCTGGGACATATATCTGTGATTATAACACATTGCAAAGTACTTAGGAACAACACAAATTAATTCATTATCTTTATTCACATCGCAGATCTAACCCTAAGAATATGTCGACGCAGTAACTATGACCAAATATACATCACACTTAGCATCAAAAGTTATATCTAACACATTCAATCATAGATAAAGCACTAAGAATTCATATATCTATCTATCATTCATAATAATCAATGAACTAAGAATATCTACAACATAAATATCACAACACAAAGCAAACAATCAACACATGATATACGTGGCTCACCCCAGTGTGGGGCTACATCCACCAACTGCTTCTTCTTCTTTATTATGCTTCAATCTCTTACATTCCTCTGCTCCTATGCACTAAGACACAAAGCCAAGCTTCGCACCGGACATGTTATCTGCGCACTGTGCACCAGATCCACCTTCCCAAAATTAGGTCAAGGTATAGATCCAACTCCTCTACTAAGCACACAGCCTTACATACACGGTCTGTTGCACAAAGAAACTCAGAACTACTTGCCTCCTGCACTTAGCTAGATACTACTTTGCTTGCACTAAGCACACTTCACTACCTCTACATTACATTCCTTTCTATATATACTTTTACAAAAAGGCATAATAATGGGTAAACCCATGGGCCGACATCCCATAACCCATTACATAACCCCTAATGAACCCCCTGTTGGGTCCACAAAGCAAGTGAGATCCTGCGATCTTAGCTCTGCCTGGGCGCTCCATCTTCGACCAGCCTGTCGATGTCCAAAAATAGGTCAAACCTGACCAATGTTTCCTCAAAACTTGGTCGAGGGCCAACAGGCCCCCAACACTCACTTGTGACTCGTCCCGAGTCACTCAGATCTGGGCAATGTTGCTTCGAAGGCCTCGATATGCCTCGACTTGTTTCTTCGCCTGAGCTTCCTGCTCAATGAACTCCTGGATCATTTTCTCTGTAACAAGCCCTTACACGAGTTGTTCCACTGTTGCAACCACTTCGTCCAGTTGCAAGCCTTGCCCTTCAATCTCTTCAAACACCACTTATGCTTCATCTTGCACCGGTTGTAGCCTCTATGTAACTTCCATTACTCTGCCCTATATGGTAGTAATATGATGCTGGAGCATGCATTGTTCTTGTGATCTCTTCATTCTCTCAACCACGGTGAGTGACTTCATTTGTGCTTGAATTGTCAGTGCCTATTATTGCGCCTCTTGTAGCTGCACTTCCAACTTCCTAAGATCTGGGTATTTTGTGAGGCATTCGTAGGTCTGTGCACTTCTGTTTCTTAGTTTCTTGCATTCTGAGGCACGAAATCTAATCCTTTCCACTATGCTCTTAGTGGCTTCCTCCCTCTGGTCGTGCACTTCCTGTGGAGTGATAGGTACTTCTTGAAGCTCCAACTCCGTTAACCTTGCTTGAAGCTGTTAGATGGCCTCGGTGAGCTTCATCACTTGGACCTCAACTACCTCATGTTCCTCCTATGTCGAGCCTGGCACAGAGTGAAGTGATTTTCTCACTACTTCCTTGAATGCGGTCTGCTCTATGAGCAACTGGTCCTTTTCCCTCTATATCTTCACCTTGTCTTCCTTGAACATTTCCCGAAACTCATCCTTTTCATTTTCATACACGGTTACATAGTATCGTGCAACTCGTAGTTGCTCCAAGATCTCCTCTTTGTCTTTCTTTAGGGCTTCTATATCCTTATCTTTCTCCTCTTGGACTCGCTGAAATCGAGCCTCTGTTGCATCTGCAAGTCTTCTAAGTTGGGCAGGTTCATCCCCCAACTCTGCAATCTCTGACAAGGAAGGCGCAGTAGAGATTGCACGGAATGAACGAATAGCTTCTTGTACTTCTCACAACTCCCTTTCTATCCTACCATATAGTTCATCCTGCTTCACTCCATATCTCTGCAGGATGTCCTTAGAAGCATCCTCTATTGCTCCCTGGACTAGGCTTATATCATCTTCTGTGAGGGTGGCCTCCATCTACGGTTTACTGGCACGAGTCTTCTTTCTTGTCGAGGGTTTCTGCAGAGAACCCTTCCTCTTCTTCTATGTTTCTATCTTGGTAGGGGGGTCCTTCGGCGACGTAACTTTGCCTTCTCCTTTCTTTTCTCCTTCTTTTTGTCCCCCTTCTTTATTTACTTCGTCTCCTCCTCCTCCTGTGGGTGATCCAGGCCCACTTTCCTCCAAGGCGTTTTCCTCTTCATCAGTCTCTATGTCTTGGACTTCCTCCTTTTTATTCTTCTTCTCCACGCTAGTCTATCCATCATGCTTGACCTGAGTGACTAAGAGACTTTCGATGATGTCAGGGTCAGAGAGTTTTGCATCATCGATCGGTACAAGGATCTCTGCCAACCATTCCTTTATGATGTCCTTCATATATTCATTGGTTAGCTTATAGTAGGACTGTAATTGCTTCTTTCTCTCATCCATGTGTGCAGTGATATAAATGAAATGTCGATCTGCACATAACTTAGCTAATGGTATGTACTGGTGAAATGTTCGCGGAGTCATGTGAGGGAACTATTCTATGGAAAACTTCAATTGTTGATAGTAGGCATGGAATATTGCATTCAACTACCACTTCTTTGACATGTCATTCGTGTACAATAGAGTCAAGAACTTCACATCCAATGGCTCCAAAGGTTCAATCTATAGGAAGGTAGCTCCTTCCAGCATTTTCCAAGTGACAAATGCAATCAGCTGAAATGGAACTCATATCTTTAATCCTGCACTTCGAGGAAGTCTTTCTCGAGCTCATTGATGAGGTAGCTCACCCAATTCATTCGCATCCCCTCCACGCACTTCCCTGCAAGGTCCACCATGAATCTGATGACCTATGTGGGGCAGTTCTTTCTAATGAGCTTTCCAGCTATAAGTTGGCAAGCAAACTGCATTGCACCATCCTAGATAGAGGCTACCTTGTAGCCTCTCTTTCCCTTCTCAACTTCCTCGTATTACTCCTTTATTTGTTGTTCCAGGGAATGATATGAAGTATTCCTTGGGTAGAACTGTTGAGGGTTGGGTCCTTGCATTCTGAGTCCTATGATCAGGTGGATCAATGTCGTATCCACAATAATGTGCCTATCGAGAAACAAGTATCCTTTGTGATAGCATGATAAGAGGAACTTAACGCAAGAGTTAACCTCCTGATGTCGGCCAAAGTAAGGAATCTTCATTATGTTCAATATCGTGGACTACACTAGCTCCTTAATCCATGGTTGGGAGACTATGTGAAGCTTCTTCCCAATTTTCTTCATCAAGTATCTATGTGGTGCAAGCATCACGTAGTTCTTTCTATCTCCAAGGTTGAAATCATTTTTATTCAAGGATCAGATCTGTCCCAACTGACTTCCTTCTATGCATATCCCCTTTGGGATGTATGCGATGATCAATGTATACTCGAAATCCCATGGAATGTTGTCACGGTTAACCGTGCTAGCCAAAGGTGGGATGTAATCGGGTAAGATTGATGGGATCTGCTTCACATTAGCCAGATTTTCACGATGCTTACTTCACTTCTCAGTAGCAGGGTTAGTACATTTCTAGCGACGTCCAATCGAAGGGGAATCCTGTAGTCCCCTGGTCGATGATGCCTGTACTCCCTCGGACATAGCTTTATCAGCCATAAACTTCTTCATAACTTCTTCAATGGATTTCTTTAGCTCGGTGCGATCGGTCAACATTCTCACTGTTAACAAATAATTCAGGTTAGGTGAACGAATAGCGGGGTTAAAAAAAAATGGAGAGGTCTGATATCACATCTTGACACACACAATTACTTCATTTCTTGTCTCAAATAATCAAGGGTAGCAAAAAGTGGTCCCGACGTAGCATCCGACGGGTTAAATAAGAAAGTGTTGTAACGGATTCCTCCAATGGACAAGAATGCCTCAATCAATACGAATCAGTCCATTGTGGCGTGATCTCAACATCCCAAGAACACTCTATTCTCCCATAAATGTGTTTCCTATCCATTTAGAGCATCGTTCTAATGGTCAGGGTGCCTCCAACAGTCATATAGCTTCTCCAGGGTGAAATCCCATTCTGTGCGGTTCTGTTGTTCCGAAGAGGTTCTCCTGCAAAGTTCCAATCTGTGAAATCTTCCATTTGTTCTATGTAACTTCTTGTAGCTTTTCCAACTTAGCCTTATTCATAATGAGCTTCCTTGCCTTCTTTCCTATGATTTGATTCTCTTTAACTATTTCTAGATTTCTTTTTCCATTCTTATTCTTATCTTCTCTTATCAAAGTGACTTCGCGCCGCCGATGTGCTCTCAAAGGGTTTGAAGTTAATATCCCTTATCTTCCTATTTCTTGGGTGGATATACTTATTTCTTTTATGGATAGGTCCTTCAAACCTTCTTTCATTCTTTCAACCTCAATAGCTAATTCTCTGGTCTTTTGCTTCTTCGAATTATCTTCTCATACTTATAACAATCGATCTACTTTTCTAGCTATGAAGTCCCTTAGTTATTGATTTTTCTTTTTTATAGCTTCTTCCTCTGATTTCCTTTTGATCTGATCTTTCTCAATCCAAGTCTTTCCTAACAAAAGAGGGAATGGGGTGATGTTGTCAACAAACTTAATAACTTCAAATTCCTCTTCTATCAATGTTCCATGGATGATATCAGGTACATTAGAAACTCTTCCACATAGAGTTATTGTCTCTCCTTTGAACAAGCCTATCCTTCCTAATGAAGGTATCACAGTAGGATTTCTCAATATTTCCCAAGGTATTTCTATCATAATATTCACTTGTGTCTCCTCATCCAAGACACAGTCTATGTCAAAGTCTTATATTCTTGTATCTATGTGTTGTTTTTCTTTCAAGATCTCTGGTAAAATGATATCTTTGTGATCATCCTTTTCTTCTTTTAATTGTACTAATGTAGTCTGAACTTTCTCTGATTCTTTTTGATCTTCTAACATGCTCTTATTCTCTTTACTCATGTTCATTCTTTCAACTTTAGCAATCATCCTTGGGAAATCCTCAACCTCATGACCAACAATTTTACAACAAATACAAATAGGACCTATACCAGGGCATTCCTTAGCAAGATGTCCTGGTCTTCTGCAGTTATAACATAATGTCAATCCTCTCCTTCTCTTGTAAGTTCCCCAACTTTTCTTGTACTGTGCACTAGGATTACAGTGTTGGACCTGCAATTTGCAAGAATTCTTTCTAGCTTCCTGCATCCACTTATTAGTCCAAAAATTCTTTCTATGCATAAGAATAACATATCTTTCTCTAGTTCTATCAAATTTATTCAGATCAATTCTTTCTTCTAACTGTACCCTAGCTTTCAAACTAGGACAGAATCTATCAAACATATCTAGATTCATGCTTCTGAAACAAAACTTTCCACTTATCTTACTCTATCAAAGCACAAAACTTTACCTTTTTCAAGATCTTACCTCTTTTTCTTCAGATCAGTTTTTTTTCTTAGCACAGAGCTTCGCAATTCAAATAGAATATTGCACACTATAGTAGTAGATCTATGTATAGAGCTTCTCTTTTCTTTTAGTTCCCAGCAATCATAGTTTCAGGTCCCGACAACGAAACCACTTGTTCGCATAGGGGCAGAACCAGGGTTCAATGCTTCAACAGTGCACCAACAAAACCCTAACTACCGGCCCTTTCGGCAACACCTGCGAAGCAGGCAAAGTCTCACCCGAAGTAGAGGCAGGGGGGTTACTGGACTCAAGTTTCTATAACCAAGATGGGACAAAGATATGTGATTATAAGACCTCGCATAGTACTTAGGAAAAACACACATTAATTCATTAGCTTTATTCACATCGCAGATCTAACCCTAAGTACAAGTCGGTGCAATAACTATGACCAAATATACATTGCACTTAGCACTAGAAGTTAGATCTAACACATTCAGTCATAGAAAAATCACTAAGCATTCATATATCTATCTATCATTCATAAAAATAAATGCACTAAGCATATCTATAGCATAAAGCAAACCATCAACACATGATATATGTGGTTCACCCCAGTGTGGGGCTACATCCACCAACTGCTTCTTCTTATTTATTAGGCTTCAATATCTTACATTCATCTGCTCCTATGCAATAAGCCACAAAGCCAAGATTCACACTGAACATGTGATCTGCGCACTACACACCAGATCCACCTTCCCAAAATCAGGTCAAGGCACAGAGAAAACTCCTCTACTAAGCACAGAGCCTTGCATACATAGTCTGTTGCACAAAGCAACTCAGAACTACTTTCTTCTTGCACTTAGCTAGATACTACTTTTCTTGCACTAAGCACACTTCACTACCTCCACATTACATTCCTTCCCATATATACTTTTACAAAAATTCCTAATCATGGGTAAACCCTGTTAATGTTTAAGCCATTATTATAGTTCTTTGCATATTAGATAACAATAGCATAATCCAAGATCACTGAGAAATACATAATCACAAGAGACACAACATTTATACTGGGAAACACTCTAGGGGAAGAAAACCCAACAAAACTTCCTTAATATAGATAGTCAATACAATGCCAAGAGATCTCTTA
>JASDQU010711305.1:18359-31288 GCA_032191745.1 Picea mariana
TCAATGGTGGGACTTTGTTTTTTTACGAGGTACCCACCAGAAGTTCCAGGCATCACTTTCCCCAACCAGGGTCATGATTAAAAACCAGGCACAGCCACTAGAGGTTGTGACATTTTTAAGTTAAGTAGTTCGACATCCCTATGGACCTCAACTATTTGATTTTATAATTTGAATTTTAGTATTTTGCTAACACTTTCCTGTGATGGCCGAGTGCAAGGATGTTTTCTCCTTAGCGTAGGTACCGTCTTCTATTCAACATGACAAAGGTACTCGGGTTCCATAAAAATGGCTCTCAAATCGTTCCTTAAAATAATAAGCATGGAAGTCTCGATTATGTTCATAGTGTTTCTGCTATGATGACTATTTTGGGAAAAAGCTTATCTACGACGCTCTGTACATTACCCCTGTGATTCATTGTATTCAGAACAATTTACTAATCATACTGGCCATTATTACTGGATCTTGTTGATGACATCTTGTGTAGTCTTCTGTTATCGAAACTGTTTAATTGGACTTTTCTTGGAAAACTTTCTAACAAAATATGAAGCAATTGCTTGCTAGTTATTCTATAATGGAAAATGTCACAGTCCTAAATTTCTTGTATTCTTTCTACGCATAAGATAAGTAGGAAGTGTCTATGTTAATGATGTATCGACGAAGTTATTGATTCGCTTCCCTGTAGTAGAATGATATCATGATTAAATTGTCCCATATAGGATATTCCTACTCCCTGGATTCTGTTTCACTCCCCTATGTTTCAACCCCTTGATTGAAATTTACAGAATGGAAATAAAAGCATATTTTAGTACTGTTCGCTCATTATTAAATATTCGGTTCTGTTTAAAGTTTGAACTTACGTGAGCATGTAATGGTTATGTTCGTGCACTGACACATGTTCGAATCTACTCAGTTTGAAACATAGAAATATGCGTATATAACTCTGTTTGTGCATTGTTACCTAATCAACTCTGTGTTTCTTTTCTAAAGGTTGGAATACACTTACGCATATATATGTTCTCTCTGTTCATCCATTGATGTGTATATTTGACTCTGTTTAAGATTTTGAAACCTATATATATGTATTCGCTTTGTTCATGTTTATTTGAATCTATTTAAGGTTTGGAAACCTATATATATATATATATATATATATCTGTATTCTCTCTGTTCATGTATATTCAACTCTGTTAAGGTTTGAAACCTATATATATATATATATATATATATATGTATTCACTCTATTCGTGTATATTCGACTCTGTTTCAGGTTTTGAAACTATATATATACTTATATACACTCTGTTTGTTCATTGATATTCATACCCGACTCTGTTTAAAGTTTGGAATCGTATGTATGCATATATTACTTCTAATCGTTCACTATTAGGTATTCGGTTCTATATATTTTTGAAATAAAAAAAATGACTTCCAGAAAATAAATCTACAATTAGATCCTACAGACTATTAACTGAATTCTCGAATAGCCATTGTCTAGGTTATTGCATGAATATCATCATTAAGGATCCCATTAAAACAACAACCAATTCGTCCAACAGAGGTAGAATATTGAATTATTTAGGTACAGGAAAAGACTTAATACGATCATTAACACAAAAAACATAACTCCTTTCTGTATAATTATAACATGAACAATATATCTAATTAAAAATTCATTCAGACAGATGGAGTTTAGAGTAACATATCTGAACTATCTTGCGGAGAAAACAAAGGGAACAACCAAGTCCCACCCAACTGTAGAACCGAGCAGCCACAATTTCTTGCTCGATTCACCCTCTAGCCTGACCATGAGTTCATAAGGGCGATCTTGGAAATCCCTCTACAACATAGTCCTTCAACTCAGTCTCTTTTCTCCTTGCCTCACACCCTTCCAGTGTTCATAACAACAAGTGGAAAAAAAACCAAAAAGACTAGACTCTTTCCGCAACATACTTAGCAGCATCCCGCCTCCTCACATATGCTTATTTGTAACTTGCGTAGGTCTTTTCCCTTCCTTGGGATTTTTGCAGCTTCCTAAATCCCTGATTTTTAGGGTATGCCAATGGCCAAATCATTAGTTTTCCACTTGTAAAAATCAGCCCAGGGGTAGTTCCAACATGTTCCCCACTCATGGAGCCATTGTCAGCTACTTTTAACATGGCTATTCCATTTGTCTTCCTACAATTAATATAAAGTATTTTGTTTTTTTGTACAAGTGTCATAGTCCCATATATAGTTGGGAAAAATTAGATCTCTTCCCAACAGTCAAAATCATTTATTACAATTATAAAATTCAAAATTCAGAATTACCATAAATGGAAAAAAAATTCCAATTTCAAATTTACTAAAAACAGAAATAAATTTCCAACAATTTAAATTCTAAAAATATTTTTATTTTCTTTATTTTTGGGGGGATGTCACATCCTTTCCCCCTTAAATAAAACACTATCCTCAGTGTTCGTTCCTTTCCTGGAAAAGGTTTGGATGAGATTTCTGCAAATCTCCTTCCAACTCCCAAGTGGCCTCCTGAGGACTAAAGTGCTTCCATTGCACCTTAACTTGAGCGACGACTCTGTTCTGAAGTAATATTTCTCTCCAGTCTAGAATGGACAGGGGTTCCACCTGAAACTCAACTTCAGGTTCCACCTGCACCAAGTTCCAATCAATCATATGAGTAGGGTCATGAATGTACCTTTTTAGCAATGAAACATGAAATACATTATGAATTCTTAGATTAGCTGGAAGTGCAAGTTGGTATCCTACGGGTCCAATTTGAGATAGTATCTCGAAGGGCCCACAAAACCTAGGTGCCAACTTGGCACAGTTCCCTAACTTTAACAAGCTTTTTTGGGATTTGACTTTTAAATAAACATGGTATCCTGTTTGAAATTCCAGGTGCCTTCTTTTTGATTTGCATAACTCTTCTGTCTGTCCTATGCTTCTTCCAAGTTCTGTTGTACCTTTCTAACCATGTTCTCCATTTCTTGGATCATTTCAAGTCCGACCATGAGTCTGTCAGCTGGGTTATCACAGCTAATTGGAGTTGTACACTTCTATCGTACAATACTTCGAAAGGGCTCAATTTTGCTGAAGTTTGGTACCCATTGTTATACACAATTTCTACCAAGTTTATATAATCCTCCCACTTGTTTGGTTTTTTTCTTGCGTACATGGGGAGCATATCCTCTATGATATGGCTTTTCCTTTCGGTCTGTCCATCTGTTTGTGGATGATAACTTGTACTGAAATTCAAGTTGGTACAGAGCCCTGCAAACAATTCCTTCCAAAAGGCAGAGGTGAATTTTATGTCTCTATCTAAAATCATTGTTTTAGGAATACCATGCAGTCTAAAGATTTCTTTCATGAATATTTCAGTAATGTTTATAGCTTTAAAAGTAGAATTTATTGGAATAAAGTGTTCAGACTTACTAAGTTTATTGATTACAACCATGATAGAGTCATTATGTTTCTGAGTTTTAGGMAAACCTATTATAAAGTCGAGTGATATAGTCTCCCATTTCCATTCTAGTACTGRTAATGGYTGTAAGAGGCCGAWTGGATGCTGGTGCTCGACRTTAACCTACTGGCAATCTTGGCATCTAGCCAAGTATTCCACTGTTTCGCCTTTCATATTAGGCCAATAAAATAGTTTCCCGAGTGTTTTTATTTTTTTATGGTACCCTAGGTTGCCGAAATACGACTTCTTATGCACTTCATCCAATRTTKTCACCTTCAACCATGTTGAATCTGGTATGTAAAGCCTATTTTTAAATTGTAGCAGTCTCTTCTCGTCTATACTTAGATCTGATTTATTTGAGTTAGCAGTATTGTTTGGAAATTCTTCCATCATTTTGGTATAGTTTTCATCATCAATACCTGTMGTCATTATTMTTTYTTCCAGATCACTTTCTTCTCTGCTAATATTCATCTCAAATAACCCATGGATTCTTCTACTTAAAGCGTCTGCTACTTTGTTTTCCTTGCCCTTGATATGTCTAACTTCGAAGTCGAATTCACTTAAGAAGGCTAACCACCTTGCTTGCCTTGCGTTAAGATATGGTTGGTTAAATAGGTATTTCATCCCACTGTTGTCTGTTAATAATAGGAATGTTCTGCCCATTATGTAATGTCGCCACATCTTTAGGGCATGTATTACTGCTGCCAATTCTAAGTCTTGAGTGACGTAATTTCACTCGCGTTCTTTTAATTTCCGGGACTCATAACAAATAACATGTCCTTCCTGAGTTAGGACACCACCTAACCCTTCTTTACTTACATTGACACATACCGTGAAGTCTTTATCTAGGTCTGCTACTTTTAATGTGGGTGCCGTTGTCAATAATTCCTTTAGTTTATTGAAGTTGTCTTGACATTTCTCTGACCTGTTAAACCTGGTTCCTTTCTTCTGTAATGATGTGATAGGGTAGGCTATCTTGGAAAACCCTTCTATAAACCTATGGTAGTATCCGGTGATTCCCATGAACGACCATATATCTGCTACATCTTTAGGTATTGGCCATTCCATAATGGATTTCATCTTTTCTGGGTCTACGACAATGCCCTCTACTGAAATTACATGCCCAAGGTATTGTATTTCCTTCTGATAGAAATCGCATTTGTCAAAGTTGGTGTACCGTTTGTGCTTCCTTAACATTTTCAGAACTATTCTTAAGTGTTCCTCATGTTCCTCCTCTGTCTTTGAATAGACCAGGATATCGTCGATGAATACTACCATGAATTTCTCCAAGTACTCACTGAAAATACCGTTCATTAGACACATAAACGTGGCTGGGGCATTAGTGAGTCCGAAAGGTACGACTACAAACTCATAGTGTTCATATCTTGTCCAAAATGTTTCTTTGTTTATGTCCTCGTCTTTTATCTAAGCTTGATGATAATCAGATTGTAAGTCCAATTTTGAAAAGATCTTTCCCCCCCCTACTTGATCGAACAGATCATTTATTCTTGGTAAGGGGTATTTATTCTTAATAGTCATTTTGTTCAGTTGTCTATATTCAATACATAATCTTAGAGTACCATCCTTCTTTTTCACAAAGAGGATTGGTGCTCCCCAAGGTTAGACACTTGGTCTGATATACTCTTTGTCCAACAATTCCTATAATTGTATTTTTAATTCTATCAGTTCTGGTAGACTCATCCAGCAAGGCACCTTTGAGATAGGGGAAAAATCGGGTAATAGATCTATGGAGAAGTCTATTTCCCTTCTAGGGGGTAATTTTGGTATCTCATCTACAAACATGTCTCTGAAATCATGTAGGATAGCAAAGTATTCCAAATTTGTCTTATCCTTCTCTTGTGCTAGACTCGTCATTTGGATGGCATAAACTTGACATCCTTTTATCACACATTTCTTTAGTCACATCACTGAAATTTGTCTAACTGATACCAATTTTGGTATACCTTGGGTGCTCCTGGTTGTGCTGAAATCATCTTTATACCTAAGTATCTTTGCATAACAATTTAATATTGATTTGTCTCGTTCCAACTAGTCCATCCCAATAATCATATCATAAGACCCTAGTGGTAGGATGTTCAGATCAGTCCTTATAGTTTTACCATCTTGGATGAACTCAAAATCTGAAATGTAGTCAATTACTTTCCTTTTTGTACCTGTCGCTAGTTGCACATGCCATGATTTTTCTTGCTTCAGTCTCTTGAGTTTGTTAGACTCTACTACTTTCAGAATAATATAGATTAATGTTGCTCCGAGGTCAATTAAAATAGAAATTCGAGTGTCTTGGATTTTACCTTCGACTTCCACCATTGAGGACTGGTAGTCAGCTTGTCATCTGTCAACGCCTACATTTATCCGATGTAGGCTCCTACCCATATCTCCCACTGTCAAGGCTTCATGTAGGTTATGAACAAATGCTCTGTTTGTTGAACTCAAACATGGGCAGTTCCTCCTGAGATGAGGTTCTCCACATTCCCAACACTTCAATGAATCACGAAAGTTGTCCCCAAACCTCTTTGCTCCCAGTTTTGTTGGTTTCCCACTACCTTGAGCATTCAGAGGATTAGAGTGAAGATCCTTTCTTGGAAAACTCTTCATTGTATTCTGATAAGGAGCTGGTTGGTATCTCTTCTTCCCCTGGTTCATTCGATCTTGTTTCTTATCTTTCGAGGCTTTGGGAAACTCTGCCCATTATTTATATTGGTCGTAGCACATCTGTGCTTTTCTGAATACTTCACTTAAGGATTTGGGGTTATAAAACTCAATCCTGTCCTTGTAGGACTGTGGTAGACAGCTTAGAAATCATTGAATTTTTACTTTATCCTCCCGGATGTATGGTACGAATYCTAGCAGATCCAAAAATTTATTTATAAGATCGTCCATCATCATCTGTCCGAGTCATAACTGATAAAATTCCTTYGTCTCTCTTTCATAATAATTTTCTGAAAGGTATTGTTTCTTAAAATACTTCTTAAAGTCAKACCATTCCAACTATTTCTCATTTAGGCCCTTGGCCAATTTCAGATCTTGCCACCAAATACTGGCCTTCCCTTTCMGATTGTAGATGGCCATCCTGACCTTCATGTTGYTGGAATARTTATAGATTTGGAAATACTTTTTGRTKTCCAWTAGCCATGCCTYTGCTTCTTCTCCYRTCCTAGATTCCCYGTCAAAGGTAGCGGGTTTAATCTTTTTGAATTCTCCTTCAAGGTGGTCTACTTGTTTTCTTTTTTCTGTCAKTTTTTGTTCCATCCTCAGCTAGAGGTGTTCCTTCAGATGAACTGTCTCCTTTTTCTGGTTCTATCCCTGAGTTCTTGGAGGCTCTCTTGCTGACTTCTTCATCATTATTATTGTCTTTTGGGATTTTCTTGGTCACTATACTACGCAACAGGACTTTGTTTATCTCCTGTTGTTCTTGCTGTGCCTTCTTCAATTTTTCATTGTCGGCTTTAAATATCTGTAGCTCAATAATCAAGTTCCTCATTGTTTCCAACACTTCTGTGGGTGAGCTTCCGTCACTATTCTGTCTTGTATCTCCAGGAGGTCTTTGTTGTGGATTTTCTTCCATCATGTTTTCTGCATTGTCTTGAGATGCCATACTTATTCACCAAATAGAGAAAGTATTATGTTTGTAACCACACCATTTATTTATTTTTTTTTCTCTAAAACAAACTATATACTAAGCACTATAGTGGTCCTGTTCAGGCCCAATGTTGTAACTTTCGCTCTGATACCATATGTAATATACCTCAAATTTATCATAAAAAAAAAAAAAAATCCTAGGGACATTATCCTTTCATAAGATGGGTGCTTACATCTCCTTTTGGCTTGGAGTGACCCTTTGACATATTATTTTAGCACAATGAGGAGTTTCAATGAAAAATAGGCCTTTTCCTAAACCCCTATATCATATCATGCTATGTAAATGTTGATACTTAGATTTATTTGTCCATACAAAAGGATTGTATTTAAACTTTCCTAATTAAGGGAGTCGAGCTAGAGTGGAATTTGCATGCACCATGTTATAACCCTGACATTAATTACCTATACCCTTACCTAGTTGAGTCGACATTAGGACCAAGGGCATACTAGTATGACCAAGGTTATTAAAGGTGAAATTAAGGGTGGGTAACAAAGCACTTCACTTTGATGTTACGTTTTGGTTACGATACGATTGGTGTCTTCCACCATAACAAACAGTTCCTGACTCATCCCGCTTAGATCACTGTGTAACTAACTAACTACCCTCCTGATTTTGTTGGTGTAACAAGAGGAGCACTTCAGAGAGTTGAGGTGTAACGACTGATCATGTACAATGGATAGTCATGGTTATACTTTTGTTTCAACTACGTATCTTCCACATTTAAGGAAGGCAGGTGCTTCTGTTAGGGGAAGTTAAGACTCTGACCTGGAATTAATTGGCCTCAGTCTTGATGCCTCGTCCCCCTATTCTTCCCAATCCTGATGCGCCATCCAAGCCCTAGCACATGGCTTGTACATCCGAATGGTTAAGGGTGGTGATCGTCCCTCTAGGGTTTTTGCAATCTCATTCTTTTTTTTGTGATTTCGTAGAGGAGGTTTTGTACTGAGCATTGTTTCATGGGAAAGGGTTGTCACCTCTGCGATCCTCGTTGGTAAATTCAACAACAACCTCCATCTACTTGGTAAAACCCTATGGAACTATTGAATCCTAAGTTTTAAAAATGGAAATATAGGGTTCATGAGTGTGTTTAAGAGAAATTTTACTTTTTGTAATAGGAATCAGAGTTTATGTGATCTCTCCCATCATTCCAATGTAGAACTGGGTACAGGTTAACACTGAGGGTCCTTTCTTTATACCACCATGGCCATGCGCCCTCTGTTTGTGTCTCGTGTCTTTTCTACCGACTCTTTTACTTAACTCTGAGAATGGAAACTGTTTTGGAGGCAAATCTATGTAGCACCGAAAGGGTTCACTCATTCATCACAGAGAGATACAAGGGCCTACTGTAACTGTCCTCCTTTGTATTTGATGCATTCTATTTGTAGTATAGTGATGGCCTGCTGGAAACTTATTTTTGGGATACTTTCCTGGAAAGCTGATTGTTCATATATATATATATATAATGTCATTTCTCATATTCTTCATATCTGTTCGTACAAAGTTCTATTTATGTAAGATTGATCTTCTTGATTTTGCAGTGTTACTTTCTCTGTTAACCCTCTTTTTTTTGTTTAAATCTCTGCGTGAAAAGGGGTATCATTGTATTAATGGTGGGACTTTGTCTTGTTACGAGGTACCCACCAGAAGTTCTAGGCATCACTTTCCACAGCCAGGGTCACAATTACAAACCAGGGACGACCACTAGAGGTCACAACATTTTTAAGTTAAGCAGTCTGACATCCCTGTGGACCTCAACTATTCGATTTTATAATTTGAAGTTTAATATTTTGCTAACACTTTTCTGTGATGGTAGAGTGCAGGGATGTTCTCTCCTTGGTGCAGGTATTGGCTTCTATTCAACATGAGAAAGATACTCAGGTTCCATAAAAATGGCTCTAAAATGGCTCCTTAAAATAATAAGCATGGAAGTCTCGATTATGTTCGTAGTGTTTCTGCTGTGATGACTATTTTGGGAAAAAGGTTATCTACAATGCTTTGTACATTACCCCTATGATTCATTGTATTCGAAACAATTTACTAGTCATATTGGCCATTATTGTTGGATCTTGTTGATGACAGCCTGTGTAGTCTTCTGTTATCAAAACTGTCTAATTGGAATTTTCTTGGAAAACTTTCTAACAAAATATGAAGCAATTATTTGCTAGTTATTCTATAATGGAAAATGTCATAGTCCTGAATTTCTTGTATTCTTTCTATGCATAAGATAAGTAGGAAGTGTCTATGTTAATGATGTATCGACAAAGTTATTGATTCGCTTCCCTGTAGTAGAATGCTAGCATGATTAAATCGTCCCTTATAGGATAGTCCTACTCCCTAGATTCTGTTTCACTCCCCTATGTTTCAACCCCTTGATTGAAATTTACAGAATGGAAATAAAAGCATATTTTAGTATTGTTCGCTCATTGTTAAATATTCGGTTCTGTTTAAAGTTTGAACTTATGTGAGCATGTAATGGTTCTATTCGTGCACTCAGACATGTTTGACTCTGCTCAGTTTGAAACATAGAAATATGCGTATATAACTCTGTTTGTGCATTGTTACCTAATCGACTTTGTGTTTCTTTTCTAAAGGTTGGAATACACTTAAACATATATATGTTCGCTCTATTCATTCATTGATGTGTATATTCGACTCTATTTAAAATTTTGAAACCTATATATATGTATTCACTTTGTTTGTGTTTATTCGAATCTGTTTAAGGTTTGGAAACCTATATATATATATTTGTATTCACTATGTTCGTGTATATTCGACTCTATTAAGTTTTTAAACATATATATATATATATGTATTCGCTCTATTCTTGTATATTCGACTCTATTTCAGGTTTGGAAACTATATATATATATATATATATATATATATATATATACTTATATACACTCTGTTCATTCATTGATATTCATACCTGACTCTATTTAAAGTTTGGAATCGTATGTACACATATATTACTTCTAATCATTCACTGTTAGGTATTTGATTCTTGTAACGAACCGCCTCATTACGACAACCATTCTAGTAACAGGTGCAAATTTTTTTATTTTTTTTTTGTGTGTGCGCGCGTGTAGAAGTAGCAACATAATGAACTGTACGACACCACTCGACAACAACAAGACTCAACCACGAAGTTCAGCAAAAGAACGCTGCAGGCCTCAATGAGAAACTACAACAATGCAGCCACAGGCAGAGGTGCACTACGCAGACGTTCAACAACAAGGTAAAACTGACCACTAAAAGCGACTGACCTCTCGCCTGTCCTACCCTGCAAGGTTAGGACCTCCAAGACACATAAGTAACACTCAAGCCCGGTTTCCCATCGTCTTTAACCATTTAAGGTCTCAGGGCTGGCGACTATTTTGAGGAACATGGAGGTGTCTACATCCCACCCGACACAACAGGCCAAGAAACCAACTGACCACAATCAAGTGCAACATAGCTAAGAAGAACAAGTGCGCCCCATACGGAATGTGCACGACAAGGTCTCGGACAACGAACGTTAAATTAATGACAAGGCAATGTCTAAGACTCTTCCGTGAATAAATACTAGCCAGGTTGTCCATTATCTCACCTTGCCTCCAAGATTAATACCATACCTACCATGACTTTACAATATTGCGTTAAAACATCATCAAGGCATTCAACTTAACAATTATTAGCAATGCAACTAACTAGTATTATTGTTGCAGTGAACATTATTAACATTGCGCTTTAAACGTTATCATTTACATTTCAATTAAACCAATATTAACAATATACACCATACTTGAAAAGGACATCCTAATTAGGAAGGGGCAAGAATATAAAAATAACCCTATTAATGCCACAATTTCTTGAATAATCGAAGATGACAAGATAATAATGTTAAATGACATGGTAACAATTATTCGAGACCATACTTATAACCGACAATAATAACAGGTCAGCATATAGATTGTCATCCTGTAAATAGCTTCATAATTAAAATAAATCAACATAACCTCACACTCTAATTTACAATATAGCCTCAAGGGCAACAATGGCAACACATCATTGGAAGACAACGTCATACATCATAAATTGAAATGGAAAACTAAATTAATAAAATTTTAAGACAAGTAACACGGGTAATTAATGGGTGTGGCATCTAACCATTTAAATAACAATAATTAAAACCTCAATTAACTAAAGAGGTCACTATATGGAAAAAGCCTTAAGACTATATGAATTATCATTTGGAATACTATATACCCCAACCGAGTAAACAGGGCCTCCTTATAATATAATAAAATTTAAATTGACAATCACAACTATCCATATTCTATTGACAATAATTTAAGAAATCCATCATTTCAAGATGTCAATAAACAGAAGCAGCATTATAACTATAGGAACTTCAATTTACGAATATCATTGCCTCCTCACTACAATGGCAATCTATGAAATATTGAATCTAAAATGATAATGATAGAGACAATAGTTAAAAGTACCCAATTTTAAGGCACCATAATTAAATTAACATTAATAAAAGGGATCGACAACTACAATGATTTAAAAATAACAATACGACATCCTAAATGGCAGTGCCAGGGATATAATCCTAACCATACAAGTGGTCACCATTACAAGCATCAATTTAAATTGGGTTATGTAAAAATTAGCCGTGCATATCATTACTGTTGATATATCATTTCCGAGGTTAAGATATCATTACGGTTAATATGTCATTACATGTAAAAATTTGCCTTACATATCATTCTGTTAATATATCATTATGGAAACATATCATTACTGTTAATATAAATCACTCCAATAGGTATAATGTCGTCCCAACTGAGGTGACAGCCCGACCGCAATTAAATGACGAAAATAACTAAAGTGTCAATGATGGAAGAAAAAACAAACCAACCCTAGAGTTTCGCAAGGGAAGCAACCTGGTGACCCACCCACAGCGCTACACAGAGGAGAATTGGCATCTGGCATCTGTCAGAGCCTTGACCGGAATCCACTCAAATGTTTTCTTCCTTCTGTCAGCGTTAGGGAGAATCGCATGCACCTAGCGTCGCGCACGACAGAGGCAGGTAAAATGGTTTAAATTTGAGTGCAGGGCAATAGAGGTTTTGAAGGAACAACAGCTAAAAACCCGGCAATCAAAGGGAGAGTTTCACATACACTCGCTGGAAAAGGGTATGCGCAGGTTGTCTAAGGAACTGAAACCCTGGATTACCGCTTAGATAGGACTGTAAGGCTTAAGGTTGCGCTGGCAGGCCAACCGTAACCTCATACGATTCAACAACCGGGTTGAAAAAGATACAATCCAAAATTGAAATCAGAATACCATTTCGTTACGAAAATTATAAACGAAATCCTGAACGAGGTCATAACAAAACTACAAGGGTTAAAACAGGCGATCTGGTCGCAGGTGAAGACATTCCAAAATGCATTCGGCTCTGCAATACTAATACGGGATTAAAATCAATAATCCGGGAAAAATTTAAATGCCGTCCATTTTGCTGGGCAGTAATATGATCCCGTTTATTCATTACAGGCCTGAAGGAAAATATTTAAAAACTGAGGTAAAGATCCAATGTCATAAGTGTGAATCTTCGCGATCTAGGAAGTAGCTGTAGGTTGGGTTTCCAAAGCTTAGGTAACTGTCAGTTCTGGGGCATGCACAGTAATTCAATCAGGCTGAAGAAAAACCGTATCTCAACCCTCACAACGATCTGGAGATCCAATATCGCTCCGACCTCAGTGAAAATAAAACGAAGGCAAAGAGAAGCGAAGGACGACAGATTCACAATCGATAGAGTCGTC
>JASDQU010711306.1:13946-27661 GCA_032191745.1 Picea mariana
GTAACCCCTCTTTTGAGAGGGGTTACAAGAATTATGATCAAGTAGGAACTTGTAAACAGTAGTTGTTGCTTTGAGTTTAGCTGTAACGGTTTTCTTGATTTTAAATGAAGATAACAGAGGAAAATTGATCCAATGTATGGTGTGAATATTGTTTACAATTTCCCTGTTGTTGTTGTTAATATTTTCAAGAATGATTGAATCTTGCTACAAGTTCATGTAGCTTTGAAATGCTTGTATAAATGTTAAAATTGCTTTTCTTCGTGAGCCGATGCAAGGTGTGCACACAGTCCGCAAGGAGGGCATTGACAGGGTCTGTTTTGACTTGTAAAGCTCAAGAGAAATAGCGTAAGATTTCTTTTGCAGGGAGTGCAAAGTGATTGTTGCAAGAAGTGCACAGTCATCACAAGAACTCAAATCTGTGTAAATATTCGTTGCAAAGAGTGCACAGGTTTGGAATTCAACGAAGAGTCGAAGAGACTGCGTAAAGAAGTCAAAGGGAGAGAGCAAAGGAATTCCAGGAGGGCGAGAAAGAATTATTTTCAAGAATTTTTGGATCTGAGTTTGAAGAATTTCCCAGAAAAGAAAGAAGTTCTTGGGAGATCGAAATCTTTAAGGAGTTCAAGCTCAAAAGGGGTAGCACTTTCCAAGAAGTTTGAATGAGATCCAAGAAGAGGACTTGCAAGAAGGATAAAGGTCGAAGCCTTTAAATCTTTCAAAAAATCTTCTAAGTTAGAAGAAGGCGTAAGCTCGAGGGAAAAGATCTGGATCGTCTGATCAACGTCTAGACAACGAGGAGTGAGCGCAAAGGAAAAGATCTCAGTCATCCAAGCTAAGTGCAAAAAAAACATCTCAGTCATTTGATTTGAAATCCAGAGAAAGGATCTTAGTCGTTCGATCTGTGCGCAAAAGGATCGTAGCTGTCCGATCAAGGTAAAGTGCACTAACCTTAAATATTTGAAAGTGTACATGAGAATCAGACTTACGAAACTCCAAAATCATCGAATCTGTTTATTTTCAAGGAGGACATGTGGTGAGAGATCAGCATTTCGCTGACTCGCAGAGTGGAAAGGTCAAAGAATAGAGTTGTGAGGATTCACGAAGTGCGAACTCGCGAAAAGATCACAGTCGTTGATCGTTCTAAAATCATCGAGACCATCCATCATCAAGGAGGACACGTGGCGAGAGATCATCATTTCCCTGACTCGTGGCTTAAATAAGTAAAAAGAAAAGTTACCAGAACTTTTGAAACGCGAAGTCATGATTTGATCACAGTCGTTTATCGAAGGAGGGAGTTGAACCTTAGATCTGGTCTTGTCGAGAGTTCATGACTCGGGAAATCAAAGATAAGATTTCTGAGAACTCGCGAAATGTGAAATCACAAATTGATATGAGCCATTAGATCAAGGAGAGATATGGACCATTGATTGTCCGGGGAGACGATTCACAATGTGAAAACTTGCGAAACGTGAAATCGCGAGGTGCTCGAAAGATTGACCCATGATCATAGAGAAGGGTCACATCGGTGAAGGGGAATAGGGGGGCTAGCATGCACTAGGCTCATGTCTGGATCGAGAGAGTCAAAGAGACTCGCATGTAAGGATCCGATACACGAAATTGCGACGTGCCTTTCGATTAGGTGACTGGTCCCAGCCTTGGCCACATAAAGGGAGGGGATTAACCAGGAGAACTAGCACCTAAATACGCTAATGCTTAAAGGCATTAAGGAGAAGGCTATAGATTCCATACAACCTACACATTAAAGGAAAGAGGGCTTATTCAGTGGAATTGAGGTTCTTGAGGGGCCGAAGAGTTAGTTAGACTTAGTCCCTTGATCGATCCTAGACCGGGAGGTCGCGTAGCCCTTAGGATAGAAGGGGGGTCTACATCAAGTGGTATCAGAGCTAATTTTTGTCTGTAGATTTTAGGCGAAGTAGATAAAAGAGATAAAGGAGACAAAAGAACTCGACGTTGTACTCTGTGTGTGAGATACGGTCAACACAATGCCACTGAGGAGACAAGGGGATCCACCTTTAGCCATTTGTGTTGTAGAAAGAGAGATGTGAGAACTTCGTGCAAGGTTGGAAGCAATGGAAGCAGTGCAGAGAAGAGCACCTGATGCTGGAGACGTCAGTGATGTAGAGAGTGAAGATGTAGAAGCCAAAGAAATCTTTCTAAGAGCAGTTGTTAGATTGGGTGCTAGAGCAAAGATAGAGGTCTCAATGTATGAAGGCAATTTGGATGTTGAAGAATTGTTGGATTGGATAAGGTCCATGGACAAATATTTTGATTATGAAGATGTCGATGGGGAGAAAAGTGTGAGACATTTTGTCACCAGGCTTAAAGGACATGCAACACTGTGGTGGGATGAACTGTAAGCTGAGAGGCGAAGTAGAGGAAAACAGAGGATAAAAAATTGGGACAAAATGGTAGCCATGTTGAAGGCTAAATTCATGCCCAAATATTATTAGATCAATATGTTCAAGAAGTTGCAGAACCTGAGACAGAAGGGTATGAAAATCAAAGAATAAACAGAGGAGTTCTACAAGTAGAACACCAGAGTTGGACAAAGAGAGCGGGATGAAGAAAAAGTTGCCAGGTATCTGAATGCCCTGAGGTACGAAATCTAGGATGAGCTCAGCATGATGTCGGTAAGGACAGTGGAGGATGCTTATCAGTTTACGTTGAAGGTAGAAGAGAATTTGGCTAGAAAACAAAGCCAGCGAGGTAGAGGTAAAATATCATCCCTGAACAAAGGCAAGGGAGTTGCCCATGACATGGCGCATAATTCCAAAGACAAGGTTGAAACTCCACACAGTCACTTGGAAAGAGGAATAAGTTCTCGAGGAAGATAGGGTGTCGGAAGAAACTCTTCTAAAGGAAGAGGTAGAGGAGGAATAAGATGTTATGCCTGTCAAAAGACAGGGCACATGTCTTGGGAATGCCCCGAGTAAAGGAAAGAAGGAGGAGAAGCTCACATTTCAGAAGCACAAAGAGGGAATGTTGAAGCAGAGGGAGCATAAGATGGAACATCCCTGATGATGAGAAAGGTTCTCTTAAAACCAAAGGCAGAAGTTAAAAAGCCAGTACAGAGGAACAATTTATTCAGGACAGCTTGCAAGACTAAATACAGAGTATTCAAGGTGATAATTGTCAATGGTGTTGTTAGAAAAACAGGACCGTGGAGCAATAAAATAAAACAAATGTGGAAATAAAACACAGAAGATACACAATACAATAGCGACACATATTTGCGTGGTTCACCCAGTGTGGACTATGCCCACCAGAGAAATTGCCAGGTCCTTCCTTTATTATTATCCATCATATGAAGGGATACAACCTACAACAAACCTGTTGTAACTTCCTCTTCTTTCTCTCACAATATCCTATCTCAAAATACCATATTCTCTATGATACACAGCTGCAATACATTTCCCTCATAAGAGAGGGTTGCCTTCTAGGGAAAAAAAACCCTAAAATAACTTCTATTGTTAGATCTGCAACCTTATAATGAACAGTCCAGATTTACAATGAAATTACAATATACTTTTACAAGGCAATTTTTCCTTCAGAGGCCTACTTGCCCCCGAACCTCCCAACCAAGGGGATGGACCCCCTGGACCCTACAGAGGGGGTAACCTCCCCCGCGTGGAAGAGTATACACACTTCTGGGGTGTTAATACTTCATGGGGTATAAACACGGGTGAAAGCAAAAGACCTCTGAATCAGGAAGATAATCAGGCTCCACAACCAACAATGGAGCACTGATAACTTAGTATCCATGGAGATGGTGGAGAAATTGGAGTTGGAGACAATTGCATGCCCAGAGCCATATAAAGTCTCATGGTTGAAGAAAGGACACCAGGTAATGGTTACTAAACAATGCTTGGTTGAATTTAAGATAGGAGGATATAGAGATGAAATTCTGTGTGATGTAATTCCCATGGATGTATGCCATATTTTGTTGGGAAGACCATGGCAGTTTGACAGGAATGTCATTCATGATGGAAAGAAGAATACATACACCTTGGAGAAGAATGGTAGGACACGCATGTTGCTTCCAATAGAGGAGAAGAAAGTGAAATGGGAAGTCAGCACAAGCATGCTTCTCATGAGTGGGAAGGAACTCCTTAAATAAGTTAAGAAAGAACAGGAGATGCAGTTTGTTGTGGTGAGGAAACCCAAAGTCATCCTTACTAGTACTTTGATGGTTGATTTTCTTGAAGAAGTTCAGGAATTGTTGGAAAACTTTTGCGACATAGTGGTGGATGAGTTGCCTAACTCATTACCACCCATTAGAAGTATCATCCATCATATTGATTTGATACTAGGAGCAAGTCTGCCAAACAAAGCGGCATAGAAACTGACACCTCGAGAGAATGAGGAGGTAAAGAACCAAGTCCAAGAGTTGTTAGACAAGGGTTTGATCAGAGAGAGCTTGAGTCCATGTGCACTACCAACTATGTTGAGTCCAAAGAAAGATGGAGGATGGAGAATGTGTACAGACTCGAGAGCCATCAAAAACATCACTATCAGGTAAATATTCTCTTTTCCAAGAATAGATGATTTGATGGACTGTTTAAGTGGGGAAAAATTATTTTCTAAGATCAATTTGAAATGTGGATGTCACTAGATCAGAATGAGAGAAGGTGATGAGTGGAAGACAACCTTTAAGACAAATGAAGGTTTGTATGAGTGGCTTGTTATGCCATTTGGCTTAACCAATGCCCCAATTACTTTTATGAGGTTGATGGATGAAATACTAAAAGATTTCATTGGCAAGTTTGTGGTGGTGTATCTAGATTATATACTGATCTTTAGCAAGACTAAAGAGGAGCATTTAAGGCACCTAAGACTAGTGATGAGGAGACTACAGTAGGATAATTTGTTGATAAACTTGAAGAAGTCCTCTTTTATGAAGACATAACTCATTTACTTGGGTTTTGTGATCTCTTCAAATGAATTGAAGATGGATTTGGAGAAGGTGAAAGAAATCAAAGAATGGCCATCACTCAGGAGCATGTTTGAGGTAAGAAGCTTCCATGGATTAGCGAGTTTCTATAGGAATTTCATCATAGATTTCAGTGGAATTTGTGCACCAATGATGGATATAGTGAAGAAAAGGCACAAGTATTTTAAATGTACAGAGGAGGCCGATAAGAGCTTCAATATACTGAAGGAGAAAATAACAGAGCAACCAATTATAGTCTTGCCAAATTTTGAGAAGACATTTCAGGTGATATTTCATGCAAGTGGCGTTGCAATTGGAGGAGTTTTGAGCCAAGACAATAGACCTATTGCTTACTTCAGCGAGAAGCTGAATGAGACCAAGAGAAAATACTCCACCTATGACAAAGTGTTTTATGCTATAATCCAAGCCCTAAAAAAATGGAGACATTACCTTGTCCCACAAGAATTTGTCTTGTATAGCGATAACCAAGATTTACAATTCATAACCAGAGAAGAAAAATTGAGTCAAAGGCATGCAAAGTGGATTGAGTATATGAAAAATTTTAATTTTTTCATAAAAAATGTTGTTGGGAATGCTAACAAAGTTGTTGATGCATTGAGCAGGAGATGTTTGACTCTGCACAAATTTCAGGTAAAGACCTTGGGGTTTGAACACCTTGAGGAAATGTACAGTGATGATCCAGAATTCAAGGAAGCATACGAAGCATGCATGAATCATGTGCTGAGAGATAGGAGCTAGTGGACAGAACATATGATTCAAGAGGGATTGTTGTTCAAGGGAAATCAATTGTGCATACCAAAATGCTCAATGTGAAAAAAATAGTGGAGGATTGGCTGGACATTTCGGCCATGATAAGACATTTGTGCAGTTGACCAGTTCATACTATTGGCCAGATATGAGAATAGATGTAATAAAATTTGTGAACAGATGCATAATATGCCAACATGCAAAAGGTAAAAGATAGAACACTGGATTGTATCAATCATTACCCATACCAGAGAGGCCTTGGGATGCAATAAGCATGGATTTTGTGTTGGGACTGCCAAGAACACAAAGAGGATGTGATTCCATATTTGCTGATCAGAATCTGGACCAGGGGTCAAAATTTAGCTCAAAAATCAAAGTTCTCGGAATTGCCTCAAAATGAATGGGTGCGTATCCCTCGTCGTCACGAACCCAACACAACTCGAATAGGTTCAAATGGACATTGGATGAGAGAGATATTGTCTTCTGTTCAAATCGTCAAACAGGCAAAAAAAAATGTGTTGACTGTACAGTCCATACGGATGTTGATGTGGTAGGGTCGTACAATGACATGGCATGCCCGTATGCTGAGGTGGCAGTTGATGATGTGGAAATCATTGATTGGCAGATGTGGACGAGTCATGTTGTGACACGTGGCATCATTTTGACAAATGGTATGGTGCCACGTGGCCCAGGCATGGGCTGCCACGTGGCACCCTGTTATTGGTTTGGGTTTATGGTAAAAATTATGGGTGATTCCACGAGACTCGACCACACGACCTCTGGGCAGGGTTAAATCCTTGGGAATGGCCTCCCAACTAGCACGCCATCCATATGGTTCTTAATATATTATGTTTTTAAAACTTTATGAATTCCACTTTGGATTATTTCGACGCAGGTTTTGGGCTAGGGCTTAGCCCCATCCCGTGGTTGTATTGTCAACGCATATGACCATGCCCTCATTTGTGTGTGGGATTTTTAAATGCGCCGACACTTGGCGCATAACCATTCTATTCGGGTTTTAGCCCTTTTATGTGTGGAGGTGCGGTCATATGACCCATATGCCCAACGGCTTGTGGTTAGGGGCCTTAATTCCGTTAACCATTCTACAGTTGCACCCATTTTGTGGTTGCACCTGGTGCTAGGTTTTAGCATGGAAATGAGCACAAAGGCTAGGTTGGACGCACAGAGGTGCATTTTGGCGAACCAAAGACAACAAGCTTGAAGGAGGAAAATGGCAGCAGACCTATCTTCTTCATTTTTTGGCCAAATGAGGTGCCGAAAAAGCCCAGCTAGGGGTTTTTGGATGTTCTCAATCCATTAGAACTATTTTCAAAGGAATTTGAAGGCTTCTTTTGCAAGTTTTACACCATTGAAGTTTCAGAGAGCTCCAGGGAGCTTGAAGCCCTCATTGATGGAGGCCATGCTCAGATGAGTCGAAGTCTGTTTTCTGTGACTAAATAGTCATTTTTGGCTAATTTTTATGCTCTGAACACATTGGGATAGGTTTCAGAGGCATTTGAGGACTTTTACAGGTGTTGTTTCCACAATGAAGCTCAGGGAAGCTCAAGGCCACATGTAGAAGAGGTCATGCCCGGATGAGCCATGATCCGTTTTCAGAGTTCTATTAGTCTTTTTTGGGGGTTTTATGTATTCTGAACCCAATGGTACAGTTAGTAAATCCATTGGAGTTGAGTAGAAGATTTTAAAAGAATCTTTGACAAACTAATCCCAGAGAACCTAGTCCATTGATGGAGGCTCAAGGAGATTTAGCCCAGTTGGGGGTGAACTCCTTTATCATCTTGTTATTGTTGTGAGTTTGATGGTTTATTTGCTGCAAGTTATGTTTGCTGTGTATTTATTTAAAACACATATTTAACCATTTAAAAGAAAATTTCCTCACACATGAACATTTAAAAGAAGATGCATAAACTTGGCACATAATTTATCTTGCATAACTAAGACATTGAGCAAGGTCCTGAAAAGTTTTATTTTAATGAAATAGAGGGTGCTTGCATAGCATAACAAGTCAGCCCCCTATTTTTAGATCATTTTCTGTGGTGGATATATTTTCAAATATGCCACACTTTATCACATGTCATAATACCAGTGATGTAACGCATGTTGCAAACCTATTTTTCAGGAAAGTTGTAAGACTTCATGGCCTACCCGGCAGCATTGTCTCGGGCAGAGACACAAAATTTGTTGGTCATTTTTGGAGAACACTATGGAAGAAGTTGGGGATAAATTTTTCCTTCAGCTCATATTATCACCCTCAAACAAATGGATAGACTGAGGTGGTAAAAAAAAGTTTGGGAAACTTATTGAGGAGTCTGGTCACTGAGCACCATAATCAATGGGATCAGATTCTTCCACAAGAAGAATTTGCATACAACGACTCACCAAACAGGAGCATTGGGAAGAGCTTGTTCTAAATATTGTATGGAATGCAACCCAGGAGAGTATCTAGGTTGAGAGACTTGGAACATAGTGAGATCAAAAGCACTGGAGCAGAAGATTTTTTTGCAAAAATGCAGAAGCTCCATAGCCAGATCAGGGGGCAGTTGCAGAATTCTAGCCAAGAGTACAAACGCAGAGCTGGTAAACATCATAGAGAACTCCAATTTGAAATAGGAGGTCAGGTTCTATCACATCTCAGGAAGGAAAGGTTCCCTAAGGGGACATATAATAAGCTAAATATGAATAAGATAGGACCATGTAATATCTTGAGGAAGTTTGATGCAAACGTCTATGAGATTGAGATGTCATATGATGTGGGAATATATCCCATATTCAACGTCTCAGACCTGTATCCTTATAGGAAGGATGACACAGAGGTATCAACAGATCAAGGGAAGATTCAGTGGGAGAACCAAATACCTATAGCAGAAGAAACACAGATGGAAAAGATCATTGATCAGAGGATTGGTAAGAAGACCAAGAGGAAGACCTATTTTGAATATCTGGTCAAGTGGAAGGTACACCCCATAGAAGATGCCAGCTGGGAAAGTAAAGTTGATATCTAGAAGCATGGAAAGTCGGTACAAGATCTCATGGACAATATTCCATGAATTTTTTTCCAGGGGGAGTATGATGCAGGAGCATCGTCAGCAAGTACATGTGGCAGGACAAATCAACGCCTAAGAGCCAATCCGAAGTCTCAAATGCTAGCCAGTATTGCAAATCTTTTGAAGTGATAGAAAAAAAAGATGAAACATCACACGCATGGAGACAAAATAATCACGCATGACTTGGGAGCTTAACCCTAGTCTCAATGTAACCACAATTAGATAGCAGTTAGTTTTTTTCTTTTATATAAAGAGATATTTCGTACACCTAAAAGAGGGGTTATGAGAATTATGAGCAAGTAGGAACTTGTGAACAATAGGTGTTGCTTTGATTTTAGCTATAACTATTTTCTTTATTTTGAATGAAGATAATAGAGGAAAATTTGTCCAATGTATGGTGTGAATATTGTTTACTATTTCAGTGTTGTTGTCGTTAATCTTTTCAAGAATGAATGAATATTTCTACGAGTGCATGTAGCTTTGAATTTTATAAATTTTTAAAACACTTTTCTTCGTGAGCCAGTGCAAGGTGTGCACACAGCCCATAAGGAGTGTGTTGACAGGGTTTTTTTTTACTCATAAAGCTCAGGAGAAATAACATAAGATTTCCTTTGCAAGGAGTGAAAAGTGATTGCCGCAAGAAGTGCACAATCGTCGCAAGAAATCAAATCTATGTAAAGATATTTTGCAAAGAGTGCACAGGTATGGAATTTGATGAAGAGTCAAAGAGACTCTATAAATAAGTCGAAGGGCGAGAGCAGAGGAATGCCAGGAGAGGGAGAAATAATTCTTTTCAAGAATATTTGGATCTGAGTTTGACAAATTTCCCGAAAACGCAAGAAGTGCTTGGGAGATCGAAATCTTTGAGGATATCAAGCTCAAGAGGGGTAGCACTTTCCAAGAAGTGTGAATGATATCCAAGAAGCATACTCGCAGGAAGGATAAAGGTTGAAGCCTTTAAATCTTTCGAAAAATCTTCTAAGTTAGAAGAAGGCGTAAGCTCAAGGGAAAAGATCTGGATCATCCGATCAACGTCCAGGCAACGAGGAGTGAGCGCAAAGGAAAAGATCTCAGCCATACAAGATAAGTGCAAAGAAAATATCTCAGTTGTTCGATCTGAGAGCCATAGAAAGGACCTTAATCGTCTGATTTTCACACAAAAGGATCGTAGCCGTCCGATCAAGGTAAACTGCACTAACCTTAAATATTTGAAAGTGTAGAGGAGAATCGGACTTACGAAACTCTGAAATCATCGGAATCATTCGTTGTCAAGGAGGACACCTGGCAAGAGATCAACATTTCTCTAACTCGAAGAGTGGAAAGGTCAAAGAGAAGAGTCGTGAGGATTCGCGAAGTGCGAACTCACGAAAAGATTATAGCCAATGATCATTCCAAAATCATCGAGACCGTTCATCGTCAAGGAGGACACGTGGCGAGAGATCAATATTTCGCTGACTCGTGACTTAAAGAAGTCAAAGGCAGAGTTACTAGAACTCATGAAACGTGAAGTCTCCATTTGATCACAATCGTTGATCGAAGGAGGGAGATGAACCGTAGATCTGGTCTTGTAGGGAGTTCATGACTAGGGAAATCAGAGGTAAGAGTTCTAAGAACTCACGAAACACAAAATCGTGATTTGATCTGAGTCATCGGATCAAGGATAGATCTGGACCGTTGATTTTCCAAGGAGACGATTCGCAAAAAATTGGCCCACGGTCATAGCGAAGGGTCACATCGGTGAAGGGGAATAGAGGGGCTAGCATGCGCTAGGCTCCTGTCAGGATTTCAGGACTCGGGAGAGTCAGAGCGACTCGCATGTAAAGACCCGATACATGAAATTGCATAGTGCCTTTCGATTAGGCGACTGGTCACAGCCTTGGCCACATAAAGGGAGGGGCTTAACTAGGAGAACTAACCCTTAAATATGCTGAAGCTTAAAGGCGTTAAGGAGAAGGTCGTGGGTTCCATACAACCTGTTCTTTAAGGGAAAGAGGGCTTGTTCAGTGTAATTAAGGTTCTTAAGGGGCCGAAGAGTCAGTAAGACTCAGTCCCTTGATCGATCCTAGACTGGGAGGTTGCGCAACCCTTAGGATAGAAGGGGGGTCTGCATCACCCAAGATCCATTCGTGGGTGGCCCTAACATTAATACATGCATGTATGGTTGTGGATTGATACAAGTTGTATCTTGGTGTTATGTCAAAAGGATGTGTGTATCATCACTGGTGTTGTTGTCAAGTTGTTCGGCTCTTAAGTATTGTATAGAGATGTTATATCTCTATGTTTTCTTTTAATAACTGTCACTGTTAAATTAACCCCTGCCTCTCCTCTGCAAGTGTTAAATGCAACATGTGCACTGGTTATTTTTCCCTACCTGTCTTTGCTCTCCTCGGGGGTTAACTATTGGTTATGTTGCCCAGACTTGGAGTAATAAGTAACATTGTGTGGCTCACTGATGTGTCTTTTTCGAAAGGTAATTTTTCTTGTGGTTGATATAAGTCTCAGAAGGCCATCAACCCTCTGTGTTTTTGCTTAAAAGATGAATGAGCTCTTGTTGTTTCCTTGCATTTGATTTTGATAGAGCTTGGTTTAGAATCCATTGTCTTTGCTCACCTTGGGCACCTTTTGGGTTGTCTAGTATTGGGTATCAGTGAAATGGTTATGGAGGTCTTGAAAGAACACGCTCTATCATCGAGTCTTTGTCTCGTTCTTGTATGGTTAAATTGTTGGAAAACGAATGAAATATGAACTTGCATAAAGTCGAGGTTTGTCTTCCTTTTATTATGGTTTCGCTTATTGTGTTTTTACCAGTGTGGTCTTGATTGAAAATGGAAACACGTGTGTGGTTTTGCTAAGCCCGATCAGGGTTCTTCCATGTTTAAAAATGGTGCCTGTGTGTAGTTGGTTCTGTTTTCTTCATATACTATATCGGGATCATCACTCAGATTACCAATGGTTTTAAAAGAAAGTTATACCCACAGAGATAAGGAATCATGGTTTATGTTCGGTTGAATGTTGTTTCATTTCAATATTGTGTGATTGATATGATGAATACTGTGTATAATTGGGCATATTTTGAAGTTTGTTCACATCTAAAAAAAGACCTGTGTATATTTTAATTGGGCCCGATTGTAATTGGTAAAAAGTGGATGTTGATTGTTACCGTGATGCATTATGGATTAACAAGGAAAGATGCCAACCATATTGTTGTGCATTTTTTTGATTATTTTTAAAAGAAAAAAAAATAGGAAGGGATCAATGCTTTGTTAAACAATATTGTTGAATGGAAAGTTTTTTTTTATAAGTTATGATTACACGGAATTTTAGGAGTTAAGGAATCCTGTGAAATTTAATTATTGGAACAACAAGCATCTTGGTATGCAATCGAGAAACAGTGAATGTTGGTGCCTTTTGGATTGATTTTTATACAAATTTATGATTATTGATTATTTAATTTGTTTTATGAACAGTATCCATTAAATTCCTTGTAATCCTCTCACTTTTTCCCTCATTACAAATCCCCTCACAATTTGAGATTCACTTTGCATGCCCTGTTCTTAAAATCAAATTAAAGTTAAATAGAAACTTTGTATTACATCAATTAAAAGATGACACAAAGATGGGTCATAGTTGATATGTTTTGTTATTGTAACATAGTTGATTGTTTAATGATTTGTTGAGCAGTAATCATGTTCTTACACCCTTTCATCTTATCACTTTTCTGCTCAATACAACCCCCTCAGATATCCCGGAACCCTTATTCACCCCTTGCTTATTGAAAAGTATTAAATGAATTTTATGGATTGGATTGCATGGCTCTGATGTGATTGCTAATCCAAACTTTGTTTCATATTAAAGAGATGTCATGTATGTTTTTTTTAAGAAGATAGTTTCTAATAAACATTGCATACAGGATGAGCTTCTTTAGCAGAGGAAGCCATGGATGAAATAGTAGTGGCAGAGGGAATTGGAACAGAGGGCCTAGAAGGCCAAGATTCTCGATACATTTTGATGCAGATCCACAAGAGTTAAACCAACTCTTCTAAGATGGATTTTTCAATTGGATTGGATAAGGGGTAGTCCAACCTAGGCCAGAAAGACCTCCCTTCGAACCCCAGCATGTCCCTAGTATCCCTGTCCCCCCTCATGTTTCATTGCAACCAGAAGTTCCTGACAATGACGGATGGTAGGAGATTGTTCACCCAACAGTCTCCTAACATTGTGGCTGGCCCAATTTGTCTCTACCTGCTCCTCCTCCACCCGTTAATCCAAATTTCCAAATTTCCCCTGCACACTCACCTGTACAGTCTTCCCACGCAAGCAAGAGACTCAAAACCTAAGCCCACCACACGCATGATAAAGGAAAAGTTGTTGTTGTCCCCTGCTCTCTCTCGAGTAATCCAGCCAAATATGTTTCATCTCGCATGCACTTGAGAGATTACTGCTCTCATGTTATCAGTGAGATCAAGACTAAAGGCTCCACACATCCTAAGGCTAATTCAGAAAAGTCAAAGGGAGACAGCAACAACAAAGGGAAAATTGTCTCCCAAAGTGGAAAATATGGTTTTTGAGTATATTTTATTATTTATTGTTGAGAATAGTTGACTGCTGAAGTTTTTGGATAGCATATTATTTTTGGATATTTTGGATATTATATGTTTGGATATGGTTTAAAATATCATTGATATTTAATTTTCAAATTATGAGAATGATGATGGGAGCCACAAGGAGGGATATGTTTGATTGATTGACTAGTTATGTTTATTTTTGTTAAGAAACTAAAGTGAGTCACGAGGGATCCCACCTACTAGTTATTATTTATTAAAGACCCTTATTATTATTATATTAATTCTTCCCCTAAACTAAAAGTTAGTTGAGTTTTAGTTAACTTAACTAAAATAGGTAGTTGAACTACCTCAACTAATTTGGAATGCTTA
>JASDQU010711308.1:732-14541 GCA_032191745.1 Picea mariana
AGAAACAACCCTATGTTAAATTTGTAAGTACTAGATCTCATACGTGTCACATGTTCTTTGAATTTTAAGGGTCATTTATGGAAATCTACATTCCATACTTAGTTTCCTTTCATGGATCAACAACATAATTTCTCAAAGTGTTATTGGTGTTCAATTTTTATAGTTTACTTATGTCCTTTGATCATACTTTATCAGTGTTTCTACACTTCCAGTTTTAGTATGGTATTGATCCTACTTTCGATGGAAGGGCATGTTAGACCTTTGGAAGCTTGAGAAAATTGTAAAGAGGTAAAAAATATATCATGGGGTAAATGGCCTCTTATTCATATACTATGAAGAAAGGAGAAGCCTAGGGATTCCCTTGGAGTGACCCTATCAACCCACACTAATACATATAGGCTAAAAAATCGATGAACTATTACGACGATTGTGATAAAATCAATTGGGAAAAGACAAGTAAAACTAAAATTTTGAAAAGCCATACCCGGGGCGATGTATCCTGTTGATCCTTTCAAAGAAACTGTTGAAGTAAGTGACTCAATAGAGGATGGTTACAAGGCAATGTTGGTCTCTGGGGGTTCTTTGATTGATTGAGGTCATCTTGTTTTTGGGGTCTGTTGTGATTTGTTTTTCCTGCTGGTCTTCTCTCTCTCACTTGGTAAGGTCTACCCTCAGGTAAGTGCTTAACACTTCTCCCTTTACTGAGTACATCTACGGGGGTTTCCACACTCAGGTAAGTTTCTAACCCTATCTCTTTTACTACTACTATTTATTATGTTCACTATTTAGTTTCATATTGAAGATCATTGAATTATTTTACAACAGTACCTATCTTCATAGTATGCTCAGATTATGAATTGATATTCAATTGATATGAATGGTTATCTTCTTAATGTGATCTGAAAATTTTTGTTATATTTCTATTATCTGATTTTTACCCTTATGTTTAGATATGATCTGTAGTAAGCATATTGTGAGAAAAAATATTGAATTTCTGTCTACTTCATTTTTTACCCTAAAATTATCAGTTAGATTGGGGATTGGGGAATTGAGAGTGATGTGAGGGGGGGGGAGGGGCCATAAGAGCTTCCACCCTCATGTGGTTGGCCCTATTTAGTATATAATAAATTAGGAATTGGATAATCTTGAACCAAACCTCCCTCGATCCACCGGAGCAACAACAAAGTCCCTCCTTGGCACTGTCAGCCTTGTCGTGGTTGCCTTGACCCTGTCGCAGCCTATCCTTGGCACTGTCAGCCTATAGCTACCCCTTGAAAGCCTTGTCATGGCTGCCTTGACCCTGTCACAGCCTATCCTTGGCACTATTAGCCTGTAGTTTCTCCTTGGTAGCCTTGTTGTGGCTTCCTTGACCCTGTCGCAGCCTATCCTTGGCATTGTTAGCCTGTAGCTTCCCCTTGGCAACCTTGACCCTGCCACAGCCCATCCTTGGTGCTATCAGCCTATAGTTGCCCCTTGACAGCCTTTTCATGGCTTTCTTGACCCTATCACAGCCTATCCTTGGCATTTTCAGCCTGTAGTTGTCCCTCGGCAACCTTGTCGTGGTTGCCTTGACCCTGCCGCAGCCTATCCTTAGCGTTGTCAGCCTGTAGTTGTCCCTCGGAAACCTTGTCATGGCTGCCTTGACCCTGCCGCAGCATATCCTTGGTGTTTTCAGCCTGTAGCTACCCCTCAGTAGCCTTGTCGTGGCTGCCTTGACCCTGTCGCAGCCTAACCTTGGCACTGTCATCTTGCCTCTGCCTCTTGTGACCTCTGATGTACCTCTGTGTTGTGTGGCGTGCCTCAAGGAAGGTTGTCGTGACGCTCCAGAGTTTTCCTAATGTGTTAAGAGCAATGTGACCCAAAGTGGATGGTTTCAAGACAACATTGGTCTCTGAGGGTTCTTTGATTGATTGAGGTCATCTTGTTTTTGGGGTTTGTTGTGATTTGTTTTTCCTGTTGGTCATCTCTCTCTCACTTGGTAAGGTCTGCTCATGTTGTGGTTTCCCACATCATTGGTATTATATCACTTTAGATCTTCCTTTGGGTTAGGATATTATCTCCATGTTTGTTGAGTTGTTTTTCTACATGTAATGTTATATAATCCCATGATTTTTTAATGAAATTTAGTCAGAGACTTGATTTTTCACACCTTTGGTGTAGAAATCTGCTCATGTTGTGGCTTCCCACATCATTGGTATTAGATCACTTCAGATCTTCCTTTGGGTTAGGATATTAGCTCTTTTTCTTTATTTGTTGATCCAATTCTAGGTTTGGAATTATTGTGTTGGATTTATTCAACAATTTGGATGTTTTCATTGTCAAAGCATTTGAGCAGTAAATCCTTAACCCTCACGGGCCATTCTAGATACACAGTGTCTTTCCAGTCACGAAATCTACAAATGTAGAAATAAATAGAGGTTTTTGATTCAATGGTGAGTGTTCCAAATTGTTTTGGTGAATGCAGCATCATAGGGGAACACTAGAATAACTTATTTTCATCAACCAAGTAGAAAAGTGTTAGAACTCTTTGAAAATATCTATTTGTTTATGGAGGGAATTCTGTATACTTTGGCAAGGCATATGAGGCATGTGAGTAAGGAATTCTCCATTTCAAAATCATTGTTATTTTGGATACTAATCAATCATTTATGTATTACCAATTTGCACAAGCAAGAGTGTAGGAAATATCTTAATTTAGTTGTTGCAACCATGGTTGGCATTATAACCCACTCGTCATCCCTGGTTGAAACTACAACCTCCTATCATCACTAGTGTATTAAATACAAGTCTAACCTTATTCCATTGGGTATTGAACCATATTCATGTTCATGCAAACCTAAACACAAATTTTTTCGAAAAATGACCTTCTCTATCTAATGCCATTTATTTTAGTTTGTGTCATTGATGTATGTGGGACCATCAGCCAGACAATTCACGCAGGTCAGTCAGATGCATAATAATCTTTATTAGCCAACCTTTGAGTATCAGGCTTTTCCTCATGCTTATACTCTGCCTTCCATGTACAACCTTGGCCTTAGCTTCTTGAATGATGTTATGTGGATCCCAGGCTTTTCCTCATGCTTATACTCTGCCTTCCATGTGCAACATTGACCTTAGCTTCTTGAATGATGTTATGTGGATCATATTCAGGTTATATTTCGTCTCTTTTCAACAAATTTTTTTTTTTTAAATATTCAAGTCCATCGGTCTTCCGACTACTACAGGTTGAACTTTTCGATGGGAAACGCACCTAGCAAAGCATCGAAACCACAACACGCTCGTCGGTCACATCAGCGGATGTAGCAATGTAGCGACGATAGACGTCGGTCTATTCCGACGGATAGCATCAGAATAAAATGAATGCTTCTGACGTTGTTCGTCGGCAATTTTGTCAGTAATATCGCCTATGTTATGCCTTCCAACATCCTTCATCGGTATGGTTCGTCGTACACGTATATGGTAGACATCGCAACTGCTACTTTCTTTCCGATGGATGACATCGTAACCATTGCAAAGTGACCGACGGAAGTCGTCGGTAGTTTTTCGGTTGTCCTTTGAAATTAATTTTTAAAGGTCGTTGGTCGTCAGACGTTAGTGGAGTCGGAATACCAACGATAGTCCAACATCAAAAAAACCATAGGAGATTTTTTGACACCTGTTGAGCCCTCATAAGCGGCGGTTGAGCAATGTCAAACATTGGGGGTACGACAATAAGGCGTCGGAAATTCTGTCCATTTATAGTAGTGCCAGAGTTCCATGATGAAAGGACATTGATTCATTAGATGTTCCATTGATTCCTCCCGCTACATTCAAACAAGACAAACTAAGGGCTTGATAAAACCTTTTTTCCTTAAGTTGTCCTAGGTAAGGATACGGTTTTGGGCCACAAGCCACAAAAATGTTGAAACCTTCAGCTAGAAATTTAATTTCCAAATAGTGTGCCAAATTGGATCTTTGGGAAGTAGATGGAATTGAACTCTGATGTGGTAGGATTCTTTGATGATGAAGGTTCCTATCGTAGAATGTCCCCAACGCATAATGTCCTGACCTTCACGTAAGTGAATCTTCCTCAGGGATGCTAATTTTTTCCATGGTTCCAGATTGCAGTCAATAGGAAGGTTGAGATCCCTCAACAAGGATTTCCATACTCTCCATTGGGAATCCGAAGGGGTTTCATTCCAAAAATAATCAACCTTAATCCTAGTGTTGTTTGGCATTTATAATTGAATGTGATGACGGATTTCCAGAGACTGAAGCCGAGAGGATTGTTTTCAGGAGTCTGACCAGAAATAAGCATCTTGGCCATCCCTTAGTTCCTAGAAAGCATGTTCCTAGATGAGGGGGTGTTTTCTCCAGGTTGCATTCTGGATGTTGGACCCCTGGATTTGATCTGTCATTCTTATGAGAGAAGCCTCATCAATAGTTGGAGCATATTTATGTTTCCACAAATTTTCCCGTAGCTCTTTTTGGTATTTCATCCACCACCACCAGATTTTTGCACCCATCACTTCATTGATTACACCTGGATCCCTGAGTCCCAAACCACCATTGAGTTTGGGTCGACAAAGATTTTCCCAGCTAACCAAGGCCCACTTTTTGTCATATTTCAATCCCTACCATAGAAATTTTCTTTCAATATTTCTAATGGTGTTGAGTACTGATTTGGGGTCTGCTAAAGCTGAGAAGAGGTAGGTTGGGATTACTTGGAGGAAATTTTTTACCAAAACCAGCCAGCCTTCCAAATTAGGGGAACAGAAAGTCTAGGAATTTGACCTTCAGGCCAAAGAATCTAGGAGATAGGACCAAGAGATATTTACGGCTACTGAGTCAGAGAGTGGGATGCCAAGATAATTGGATGGAAGGGAGCTATCAGGGATTACTAACAATCGAGAGACATTATTATGAATGTCCAAAGGGGTGTTGAAGAAAAATACTTTTGATTTCTCTAGATTGAAATAGGTACCTGAAGCTTCACTAACAGTGAGGATAAGCTTAAGGTTTTGAGATTCTCTCATTGTGGGAGTACCCATTAGCATAGTGTCGTCTGCAAATTGGTTATGTGAAGCAGCTAGCTGGAGGCCACATAGGGGAATACCATGCAAGGAGCCATATGCAATGGAGGCTTTGATATAGTGGTTGAGCCCTTCAACCAAGATGACAAACAAGAAGGGGGAAAGGGAGTCTCCATGGCATATGCCTCGAGAAGGGGAAAACGTTTTAGAGGGAACACCATTTACTAGGATTGAGAAAAAAGTAGTTGAAGTAAGATTTAGTATCCAATTTATCCAATCATTACCAAAGCTGAAAGAAGAGAGAATTGATCATATCTAATGCCATCTCAAGCGATCAAAGGCTTTTGAGAGGTCTAGTTTTATGAGAATTCCTAGAGTCCTCGAGGAATAGAGAGATTGAATCACCTCATGAGATAGTATGGTGTTGTCTATAATATGTATTCCCTCCACATATTCCAAATGTTCCTTGGAAATTATGAAGGGAAGAATTGGCTTGAGCCGTAGTGTAATGATCTTTGTTACGATTTTATAGATCTCATTGCATAAGGTGATGGGCCTGAATTGTTTGGGGTGGGTCACATGCTCTTCCTTAGGAATAAGCATGAGGAAGGTGGCGTTGAGAGAAGTTAGGACCCTTCCTGAAGATCGTGATTCCTCCACTAGCTTCCAAACTTTCTCCAGAACCATTGGCCAATAATGATGAAAGAAGTATGTAGTAAAACCATCGGGCCCTGGAGCTTTCATGATTTAAGGTGGAACCTTAAATTAGGAGAGATGGAAACTCTGATTAGTCCACATGCTTCGTCACTCCTATTAGCCCATTTGACTTTCTTATCATCATCAGTGGGTGTTTTTTCCTTTCCCAAGGTAATCTGGTACAAGCCTTTACTTCTTAATAAATCTTCCATATGAGATTTCCATTAGAAGTATTTGGTGTTGTTAAGAAAGAGATTACTTATAGAATCCATATTAAATATGCAGATAATATGGATTTAAAAATTGAAACTGATGATCTAGGTGGAAAGATCTCGAAAATTTATGCGGTTTAAAAAAAAAAAAAGGCACTGAAAACGGACTTCGGATGTGAGAGTTATGCCCTTTTTAAAAAAGGCATAAACGGTAACCAAAGGACCACATGGTGGTGTAAGTTGATTTATGAAGTGACCCACTTTTATAAAGGGAAGTGGGGATCACTTTTACAATGAAGTTACTTCATGCAAAATAAATAACTCTAAAATAAAATATTAAAGCTACTTATAGTGATTCAATTTTATACTTGAAGTGAAATACACTTTAGAATTTTAGCATGAACGTTTTCAAAAAAAAGTAACAAAAGAGAGACTTGAACTCAAGACCTCTTACTTAATAAGGCAAATTTTAACCAAATGGTCTAGAAAAACATATTGTATTGTTTCGCAAGAGGATTGTGGGTGTTTTTGTTGTTGTTGTTGTTGTTGTGTGTGCTAAAAAAAAAAAATCACTTCTGGATGACAACAAGGGTTAGATCTCGGTTAGCTTACTCGGAAGATGCACCTTTTCCTATCTTCCAGATCTGACTGAAATGGTCATATATTTGGCAAACGAAAACCTTTTTGAGTGAAACGAAAAGTGTTCTTAATTGAAATGAGTGCTCCAGACGCAATGGAACAGTCCTCTCAGCCCATAAATGTATGAAAATGAAAGAAAATTTAGATGAGGCAAATTGTCTTCACAATCTCAATCTACAGCAGGAGCGGGCCTTCAAATAGGCTCTGATACCAAGTTTGACAACACAGGTATTCCAATAGAGGAAGAACACCTTCAATAACCACTCAAAAAACCAGATCAAATATCAACACACCGATGTTTTGACGTGGTAAAACCCCTACAGGGAAACATCCATGGCCCCAGCCAAAGCTACCACTTGGATAATTTTATTAATGCAAAAGAAAAAGATTACAGAGAGATTTTACAAGAGAGTTTCTCACAATAGATCATCGGAAAATGACCCTCCATGCTCTTTAAATAGAGATCATGGACCAATTGGGTGTTAATCCATGGATCAATGGTCGTTAAGATCGAGGAGAATATGAACCGTCATATCACACTATGTTGGGAACATATCGTGACTGTCGGATTTCCTAACTACAAATGCATACTAGTGCATACTAAATAAACACACTTTTACCTAACGACACATTAGACCAAGTATATCTTAATTAAATCCTAAGTGTCTAAATATCCTACCAGTGGCGAGTTGTCCTGGGAGGGCACCCAATGTTCCATGGGAGAAAACCATGCGGACATGTCACTTGGGAGTAGACCAAGTGGACACATCATGAGGGATCAACCCTTGACAATGATGATGACTTGCTCTAGTGGCTCATATCCCCTAGAAGAGATGAAGACGTTCACACTGGGTGCAGCCATGTGTGACATATTGATGCATCCTTTCACTATGATGACCAGAGACAAGAAGAATCCCAACGTCTTGTGTAGAAGACCTAACTGCTAAAGTCATCCTGGATGAAGAGACACCTTTTGGAAAGGATAAATCTCTCATTCGACTTGTATAAATAGAGATAATTATCTCTCATTTTATCATAACACACTTGGATCACTTTCTCTCTCTTGTGTAGCACTAGCCTCTTGGGATTCTAGCGCACTTCTTCTTGGTGATTGGATTTTCTCTTGGACTATCTATTATCTAGTGAAAGGCTACTATTGGGTTTTTCTCCCTTGTGAAGAAGGGTTTCCCAGGATATCGCTTGTGTATTTTGTTCATGGTTATCTTCTTGTGATCTTGGATAAATGTATGATGCAATTAATGTTTAGGGTTTATGCTTCATGATGCTTATGCTATGAAAAATTGAATATAATGTTAACAAGTTGATCAAGCATAAAAATTCAATATATACAACTAGGCTAGAGCAAACCTCATAATCAAGTTGGAGAAAATATTGTCATGCATATCATAATTGTAGATCATTCTTTGAAATTTTTTAGCATGTGTTGTCATCTTAAGAATAATTGAAAATAAGTTTTTCTCTGTTTTCTCTTCTAGGGGGTCCCACCTACTAATTATATATATCATAATAAGTTTTTAGTATTCCTTGCAATCATTTGCAAGCTATTAAACTAGTGGCGAGTTTGTAAGTCAATATAATTGAGGGGGGAGCCTGGAAATGCTTTGTCAGCTAAGTATTGTTGACTAAAATGGTGATCAAAATATTCCAACCAATAGATGTGCGCTGCTTACAGCATTGTGCAAACTTGAGTAAATATGGTCGCATAGAACAATGTATTGAAGTGTATGGTGATTTAAGGATCAAGACGGATGATAGATAGATATCAAGAAGATCTTAAAGTTGGATGAACAGTTATGGATGTGTGTTGAGGGAAAACCCAAAGGAACATTGAGCATCCATGATGTGTATGCAAGAGCTATCTCAAGATGGAGAGAATGGAGAAAGGGGAATAAAATAAGTCTTGGGAAGGATTGAATGATCACTTTAAGTAAGGATGTCCTTCTTAGTAAGCATATGATAGACAAAGCAAGGAACTTTGACACATAAAGAAGGCAACTTGATTCACCTGTAATCCTATTATCCACCAAAATAATTGGTCAAACAGTTAATCATAATATACAGACACCTTTCTAAATCAATGATCATTGCTCCATCAAGTCTGACCACCTAATCAAAAAGAAATAAATGAAAAGATAAAGAAAGAATATAACAAAAGAAAAAATGAGAAATGAAACAAAATAAAGTGAATCAAATTAAAAACCTAATTTACCCACTTCAATTAATTATTTTTTGTCTTATGTGTGTGTGTGTGTGTGTGTGTGTGTGTGTGTGTGTGTGTGTGTGTGTGTGTGTGTGTGTGTGTGTGTGTGTGTGTTGTCTTTTTTTTATGTACAATGGAAGAGGAATTCAACAACCTAGGACTCAAGTGGGATGACAATTGGCATAGAGGAGCACATCATTTTCTTTACATGCAGAACTCGTGACTGGGAATGCATTGTGCAAGGAACACTAACCAACTTCCCAACCAGCAGATGCATATGGCGAGAGAAAATGACCTATCAATACCCAAAAGAAATGGTCACCATCCGGTAAGACATGCCAACCAACAAGATGAGTTTTTCACTTTATACTATAAACATGAATAGGATCAAGGACGTCAAGTTTATGGTTCAAAGTTTGAATGTTAAGAATAGAGTCTATGGGCTCATTGAACATCATAATGCCATCTCTTGCAATCTTCACAACAAGAATAGGATCCTCACACTCCAAAGAATAATATAAGGGATTTAAAAATGTAGGAATGCATGTTGGCACAGGGGCAAACCCAGGGTTCAACACTTCAACCCTAACTATCGGCCCTTTTGGATACACCTACGAAGCAGATGAAGTCTCACCTGAGGTAGAGACAGGGGGGTTGCGGGACTCAAGTGTCTACAACCTAGCTGGGACACAGATCTGTGATCACAATACTTAACCGAACATTTAGTAGTTAATATTCATTGGTCTTTAACCCTTTATTCACATCGCAGGTAAAACCCGAATTACAGAACAACGCAGTATTCAAGAAGATCTAACACATCCAAGCACTTAGCACATAGAAATAGATCAGATCTAGCATTCATTCATATCACTAAGCACTAAGATACTCCATCAGATGTATCTACATACATAAAGATTACAACACTAAGCATAAATCACATCAATCACGCAAAGCAATCACAACACAGGATATACATGGTTCACCCCCAGCATGGGGCTACATCCACCAACTCTTCGTCTTCTTTATTATCTTCTTTCAATATTCTTACTTGCACAGAGCCACAAAACCAACGTTGCATAGGATAGGAAATCTACGCGCACCTCGCCATATCCTCCTTCCCCGAGCTTGGCACAACACAGAACCTTCTTACAATCACTTTCACTTAGCTCTACAAGTTCTCAACACACCGTATGCACAAAGCATTCACAACTATTTGCACTTAGCTCACTGGATTACAAATGACTCCTTCTTACATCGCCTAACTATTTATTTATATATCACAAAAGGGGCCTAAACATGGGTAAGACACATGGGCCGACATCCCATACCTGTTACATAAACCCTAAACCCAAAAAAGCCCGCAAAAAGGGGCGAGATCCCGCAATCTTCGCTTCGCCTGGGCGCTCCGTCTTTGACCAGCCTTTCGAAGTCCCAAAAACACGACCAAGGTTCTCCAAAACTTGGTCGAGGGCCAACAATTCCCTTGATCTCATCATCATTATTGAAGGAAAATGTGCACATATCAAGCGGGGTATACATATCAATGTCGGGCTCCTTAACTTCTCTTAATTCAAAGAATGGACTTGAAAGATCATTTTCCAATTCGATATCTTGATCAACTTTATGGGAATATTCAAAGGAATCCTCGTCATATGTATCAATAGAATTGATAGGGTCCTCATCAACTAGATTTGACCATTCATTAATAACATGATGATAAAATATTTTGTCATAAAGAGGACTAAAGAGGTCAAAAACAACTTCCTTTGCATAGTCAACTTCACCATTATATGCATATGAATTAGAGACTTGGGATAAACCATGATCTTGGGGTTGGGTTTGTTTATTAGGTTCAAGGATGGTGATATTTGGAATTGGTTTGATCATTGAGCAACATCATATGATCATGATCTTGTTCACATCCAAACTCTTGATCATAGGTGGTAAAGGTATCATAATTAGGCCTTAGGTAAGAGGTATCAAAGGATCTTTCAAGGTGAGCTTGTTTCTAGAATTGATGTTCAAGAGAGAACATGTGATGTTGTAAATCTTAGATGACGAGTATTAAGGATGACAAATATTTGTGTGAACCGTAACCACCAAAGTAGAAACATGTTCTATGAGATTTCTATTCGAAGTCAAGGCAAGTGATTAAGGCTAGTTCCAGGTCTTGAACGTTATTTTCCTCCAACCGCCAACATTAAAGAGCATGTAGAAGATCATAATAATGCATGAGGGAAGCCAAGTTGGTAGGGTCAATGGACATAGGAATGCATTTATACAACTTGGTAAACCTAAGGTTAAATGCATGAATATTTTCACTATCCTTCATGTGCAAACAATTAAATCTCTTAAGATGTCGATAAGGGTTATCCAAGTGCCCAAAAGTAGAGGTAAAGCAAAAAGAAAATTCATACTTCGTGGAGATACATTCATCGGCAAGGTTGGAAAACAAGGATGCAACATTACCCTCAAGGGAGTTTTTAAACAAGAGCATGCAATTGTCATTGTCATTAACTCCAAGGATGGTACAAACATTGGAAAATCCATGAAGATGCTCTTCCACTGTAATGGTTTTGTCATCGATAAATAAATGTAAATTTTTCTTGAAATTGTAAAGAAAAGGATTAATTGGGTAATAAATCTTCAAAGGGGTAAGTATAAGCCATGGTTAATTGTTCAAGTCTTCCTCAAATTGGAAAATTCCATACTTGTGTATGAATTTCCTAGGATTAGTAGTTGAAACCGTAAGGTTACAATCACTATACATTCTTCCTATCAGCTAAGACATAGAAGTATACCTAGAGCTAGACATCCAAGATAAGATCATCAGGTGACACTACTACATACGAGCATAAAAATCGGCATTGTACTCCAACAGTATCGATAAAATTGGTTGTACTTTCAAATTTTACTTGCATTTTCTGTATTTTTTTCAAAAAGACCCAACGTTCATCAAATATCTAATAGTTGACCAGGTCAATGTTCTATGTACCGACGTTTTACGAAGTCAATATTTTTGTTCGTTAAGCAACGTGTCTTTAGTCAAAAGACGTCGAAATTCCAACGAAAAAGTTATATATAATTAAAAAAGTTTGAAATATTAAATACGTTCAACATTGTTGCTATACTAGCAATGGTTTGTAGAGGTTATAAGGGATATTTTTAGGTCAGAATACAAAAAAAATAAATATTTTGTTAATTGCATTACAAATAGTTAAACTACTGAGGTTGATTTTTGAAGATAATCATCACTGAAAGTTTGGTAAGGAAAAATGTCACATAACATTCCTCCAAGAGGACAAGATCGAGACGTGAGACCTACATTGATCGAGGCTTTGGGTGATCAAAAATGTGATTTCCCTTGTAAAAAATGCAGGGGCTATAATAGGAGACTTTTAATAAAAACAGCTAAAAAACATTGTAGAGAGTATGGACACCTTGAAGGTGGGAATGAATATCGTCCCTTGGTAAGTTATTCATTATATGTCTTTATATTGCATATTGTTTTTGTAAATGTTTATATGTTAAATGTAGAAGAAAAATAATGTATTATTTTTCCTTTATGGATATATTCTACATACATAAAAAATTGAGAGTAAGTTAAGAAGAGAAGAAGTAGACATAATATGTAGATTTTAATTAGGGTTTAGGGTATGGTAATTTAGTGGCTAAGGGGTTTAAGGTTTAGGGGTATAGGGTCTAAGGGGTTAGGGGTTAAGATTTTAGAAGTTTAAGGGTTAATAAGTCCATATTAGGGCTCAGTGGTTAAGGGTTTAGGGGTTAATAGGTAAGGTTTAAGGTAGGTTTAGGGGGTTTATGTCCTAGGGGATTTAGAGGTTAATGGGATTTTAGGGAATAGGGGTTAGAGGTTTAGGGTTAGGGATTAAGGGGTTAGGTCAGGTTAGGGTTTAATATTTTAGGGGCTTAGGGGGTAAGGGGTTATTGTTTAAGGGTTTATAGTTGAATGGTTTAGGGGTTAGGTTTTAAGGGCTAGGGATTAGGGGTTAATGGATTAGGGATTAGGGGTTAAGGGCTTAGGAGTTAGGGGTTTAAGGGATTAGGGAAAGGGGTTAAGGTGTTAATGATTAGGGGGATAGGGTCTGAGGGGTTAGGGGCAATGGATTAAAGGGTTAAGGGTTATTAGTTTATACGTTAGGGGTGGGTTAAGGGTTAGGGATTAGAGGGTTGTATAAGCTCTCAACCCCTTATAAATCGTGGTCTCCAAACTGTGGGAAAGTTTCCATCGACTTAAAATCTGTGGTCACCAAGTGAAATCAAAGAATAATATGACATAATGATGAAGGAGAAATAAGAATAAGTTGTTTTTGTTGGTTGTGACTATATATCTCACAAAGTTTCTCTTTCTACATGTCAAGAAAAGTAACATTTTTCCTATATTTTTTCAACATATTCATAAACATCTTGATAAATTGCAGAAGCTTCATCATTGATTTGTTGTCTTTGTTTCTCACTCTCACCTAAGTTGATTGCTTCATATATAATACCAACTCCTAAGTACCCCTAACCCTTGGATGGCCAATAACTTGTTAACCCCTAAGTTGATTGCTCCATATAGAATACTAAATCCTAAGTACCCCTTATAAACCCCTAAACCATTAATGAAATACCCATGTTTCCCCCAGTTTTTAAATATAACTATAACTAGCCAAGAGACTATGGCAGACTAGATATGTGTGAATGTTTGATTTGATGAACCTTTGTATAAAAGTTCAATGTATGTATTTTTGTTTATTAATAGAAAATGGATAAGTGTTACATAACTGTTGAAAGGGGGGTTTCCAAGATAGACCATGGATGCTATGAGAGAGATGGTGAGGGGAACCAAAAATGGTTGAGATGACCCCCCCCCCACACCAAACCAGTACCTTACTAGAATTAATGGCTCAGACCCAGAAAAGTTCTCTAACCCAGAAATGAAATCCCAAGTCAAATTGGTAGCTGGAAGAATCCTCCTCAAGAGTTAATGAGGAGATGGGGCATAGTACCCATCTGCAAGACTTTCAGG
>JASDQU010711308.1:15958-31982 GCA_032191745.1 Picea mariana
GAATTCCAAGTTCACACCCTATGGAAGGAGGGTGCCTCCTTCAGATTCTTCACAGTGTGACCGAGGGCTTATGCCCATGTCCTTAACCTAATTTATGGATAAATGAATTAGCGCGTATCCCATAAGAGTTTTCAAAGGACCCATGTGACGAAGGTCTGGGAACCCTATGCTAGGCCTGAAAGGAGCTAATCATTTCTGGCTTCAGAACTCCAGGAGTTCGAAGCTCCAAAGTATTTCAACCCTACCAATTATAAACCAGCCGAAGGTAACGAATGATTGCGGCTACCCACATGGTTAACTGGTGCCTGATGGTTTCCTTATCTGGGATAGATATACCTACCCCACCACTAAACCTTGATCCATTTTCCCATCACGAAGTAATGCGATCCACCAATTCGAGGGTATTCGGGAGTCCCCCTGGCCATTGGATTTACATCGAGACAACTTCAGAGAAGTCCTACTTTGGAAGAAATGGGAAGGTTAAGGAACCAAACTCCCCGAACGTCGAAGTTACGAAGTGTGGAGAGTCGTGGATCTAGAGAATCCATTAGGGACCTCTCTTAATCGTTCGATCAACCAATGGAGGGACCCGCATATAGTACTTTGGTGGAGTCCTGCTTTGGGAGAGCGAAGAAGCCATGATGTTGAAACTCCCAAAGGCTAGAGTTGTGAAGTAACGAGGAACATAGATATAGGGACCCTTCGGTATCTCCCCTTATCGTTAGACATAGACTATGATCAGCCCGACGCTAACCACTTCGAGAACAAGGAGGTATTCACACCACGGATCCCCTGAACGCCGAAGTTACGAAGTGACTAAAGCCATAGATCAAGGTATTTTCATGGATGTGTCTCGATCATGATATCTAAGGACATAGGAAGACCATTGGTCCGGAGTAATGTGGCACAGTGATGTCATCCAGAGTGATGTAGGTCCATGACTGGCGTGCCATGTGTCACCTGGATTCATGTGTATCACAAGCCCTATGTGCCCATTAACAGGTGACATGTGTCACCCACTGTAGGGGACATGTGTCATCTCTGCCTTGTCATGTGTCACCTCTATCACTCACATGTTTGGTCCATTTGGCAGGAGGAGTATTCGGGACCCACTGTTACTTGCCTCCATGTCTATTATGTCACCATGTATGAGGGTGGACCCTTCGGGAGTCTGGGACTTCAGGACTCTGGAGGTTTGTGAGAAAATTTTGAGGGTAAGTTGAAAGGCCTGAATGTCGGAGCCACGTGGCGATATTTTTGGATCCTTCCAGAGTTCAGGAGTTTGGGACTCTGGAGGACATGCGTGTAGAAAGAAACAAGGGCTTTAAGTGTCGAAGCGTTGAACATCGAATTCCCCTCTAGCTTGTGTGTTATATGAGGATCGAGTCCTGTCGTTGGATTGGACGATGAATGGACCTTCCCTGTGGGAGGTAGGAACCTGAATATGGTACAAATGATTTGGACCCACATGGATGTCATGTGGCCCTCAACCAATAAACTCCTGAAGAACTTCGGGAATCCATAACTTGTAAACCAGAGGTCGGATTAGAGTCTGGTAACAGTCGTTAGAAATCTATGGGCGAGTATAAGAGGATGAATACCTTGGAGATATGATTCGAGATGATTAGAGTAAGAAAAATTTTGATGCCCCATCCCTAGAAAGGGTACTTAGGGGTCGGCTATGTTACAATTAAGTACCCATATCCTTAACCCCTAAACCTTGCATCACTAATGCATTAACCCCTAATCCATCAACTCTCAACCCCTTATAAATGAAACTGTGGTCTCCAAGTTGGGTCGGAGGAAGTTTCCATCCACTTAACACTTGTTTTCTCCAAGTGAAATCAAGAAAGAATATGACATAATGATGAAGGTGAAATAAGAATATGTTGATTTTTCTGGTTGTAACTATATATCTCACAAATTCTCTCTCTTTCTACATGTCAAAAAAAGTAACATTTTTCCTATATTTTTTCAACATATTCATAAACATATTGATAATTTGCACAAGCTTCATCATTGATTTGTTGTCTTTGTTTCTCTCTCTCACCGGATAATTTGGTTTCTTAATACATAATACCATCTCCTAAGTACTCCTGACCCTTGGATGACAAATAACCTGTTAACCCCTAAGTCCTTGTCCCTTGACCCCTTATAAACCAATAAACCATTAAGTACCCCTATCCCTAGCCCCTAACTACCCCATCTTAAAACCTAACCCATTAATCCATAACCCATAACCCTTGGACCACTAATGTGTTAACCCCTAATCCCTTAGCTCTCAAACCCTTATAAATTAAATTGTGGTCTCCAAGTCAGGCTGAGGAAATTTTCCATCCACTTAAAATCCATGGTCACCAAGTGAAATCAAGGAATAATATGACATAATGATGAAGGGAAAATAAGAATATGTTGTTTTTGTTGGTTGTGACTATATATCTCACAAAGTATCTCTATTTCTACATGTCAAGAAAGGTAACATTTTTCCTATATTTTTTCAACATATTCATAAACATCTTGATCAATTGCACAATATTCATCATTGATATGTTGTCTTTGTTTCTCACTCTCACCTAAGTTGATTTCTCCATGTAGAATACCAACTCATAAATACCCCTAACCCTTGGATGGCCAGTAACATGTTAACCCCTAAGCCCTTAGCCCTTGACCCCTTGACCCTTTATGATGCTGCCAAACAAGGATGGAACAATGGTCATAGTTCCTCATGAGACTTGTTGAAGTAACATTTCCATGTTAGGCAAGGGATAATTATCTTTAATGCTTACCTTGTTCAAATCCCAGAAATCTACACACAAACAAATTCCTCTAGTCTTCTTCCTTACTATTACTATATTGGAGAGCCATTATGAATATCTAATTGGAAAAGTTATTCCAACCCTTTTTAACTTCTAAAGTTATGTTTTCACCAAGGGCTTCAATTTGGGGTATATTATTCTGATGCATTTGTTTGAATGGATTTGTTCCCTCCTATACACCACCCCCCACCGCAATTTAATAAGCTTATTGGGTAATGTGTTTCATAGAAGTGAATTGGTTCTGCCAATATACACATACACCACCCATCGCAGTATTCAATGTTGCATTGCATAGAAGGGTGGATATTGTTCACCATATGCTATTGTTCAATACCGGAGTTAATATTAGTTGTGTTGACAAGTACTGACGCTATGTTTGAGAAGTATTTGCAGAGTTTTTAATTCTTCTTTTGATATTGGTACCGGCACTCTATTTGAGAAGTATTTGCAGAGTTCTTAATTCCTCTTTTGATATTGGTAATTGTTTCCTTTTTTAAAGTTTTGAAGATCAATTCTAGTTCCTAGTAACTTCGTCATTTTTTTTAAAATATAAATCACTAATGGAAAGTGGAGATGCCACACTGGATGAATCTTGTATTTGTCAGGAAGAGGATAGTAAAGGAAATATGGAGATTTCATGTTCTTTTTCTGGCACCTTGAAGGTACAAGGTTGAGGGGGATAGATAAGGGTGGTTTATATTTTGTCAGGGTTGAGGGGGGATAGATAAGAATATGACATAATGACGAAGGTGAAATAAGAATAGGTTGTGTTTGTTGGTTGTGACTATATATCTCACAAAGTGTCTCTCTTTCTACATGTCAAGAAAAGTAACATTTTTCCTATATTTTTTCAACATATTCATAAGTTTTCTTTGCCTTTGCCTTTGTCTTTTGTCTTTGTTTTCCTATATTATATTTGTAAATGTTTGTATCTTTTTAATAATTAATATATACACTAATATGACTTGATTGCTTGTAATTATAAAGGAACGACGCCCTAGGGAACTTCCCATGGAGGAACATGTGGTTGTACAAGCACTTATTCAGGAACATGTAGCAAATATTAAAGATCAAGTTAATGATCCTATGGAAGAAGATGATGATGATAATAACACAGTTTAAGAAGATGGGACAAATATATTGATCCATGAGACATTTAATAATGCTAGAATGGATGATGATGACGACCAGCTTGATGGTGTTTTTGATATACCTGTACTTGAGAAGGCAAGTCAACCTCTTTATGAAGGCTCCAAAACAAGTCTTCTCTTTGTCATATTGTTGTTTGTGAACTTAAAGGTTATGAATGTTTTTTCAAACACTTGTGTCACACAGCTCCTAAGGTATGTAATATATTTTTTCACATTTAGTACATGATGATAAAGGCTTTCTTTTTTTCTCTATTTTTATTGTTAATTGATCATCTGTAAAATTTGGATGCAATATGTATGATTAATATTCTTTACATTAACCAGTATTGATTTTTTATGTTGTAGATTTTTAGGTGAATTTTTGTTACCACCGTCAAATGTTTTATGTCGTACATACCAAGATTTACATGCCATTATGAAAGATGTTGGAATGGAGTATCAATTTATTTATGTATGTCCTGATGATCATATTTTATATTATAGAGAACATGCGTCAAAAGAAGAATGCCTGAAACGTCAAATTAGTAGATATCTAACCGATCAAGTAACAAAAAAGGTGCCTCGCAAGGTTCTTTGTTACATTCCCACAATTCTACATTTGCGGCGATTGTTCAAGTGTAAAAGCATGGCACATTTTATGGATTACCATGAAAAGAATAGAATTAAATATGGTGTTCTTAGAATTCCTATGGATGGATCTGCATTTAAGAAAATAGAGAAATATGGCCACATTTTAAAGATGAACCTTGTAATCTTAGGATTTCATTGGCAGCTGACGATGTCAATCCATTTGGAGAGCTCAGATATGATTACTCGGTGTGGCATGTTTTTGTTATCAACAGTAGCATTCCTCCATGGATGTCAATAAAGGGGGAGCACATAACGTTGGCAATGATTGTTCTAAGTATTTGTTTAGAATAATTTTTTTTAACGCGGTAACATCTTGTTTGTTTCATAATTATGTCTTGTATTTTTTTTTACTCATGTATGTAGTAATTATGTAATGTATGTTCAATCAATTAGTTAAGTTCCAAGTCAAATATATGAATATATATATCGAGCCTCTTATCGACGAGTTACTAGAGTTATAGAAGGACATCACTATGTATGATATCTCTAGACCAGTGGGTGCGCAAAGGGAATTTAAATTCCATGGAATGCTCATATGGACAATTCACGATGCCCCAGGGCTAACACATTTATGTGGTATGTTATAATGTTACACTACACTTTAATAGTGTTTAATTTTATGAAGTTCGTATCATGCATGTTTTTTATATAATCCATTCATTAAACATACTTCGAATAATTGATATAAAATTTAATCCATCTCTTGCAAGTCTTCAAACAAAGGGTAAATTTCCATGTCCAGTTTGTGGTCCTAAGATGAAACCTTGTCATTCAAGAAGTTTAGGAAAGGATTTTTTTGATGAGTATAGGCACTTCCTCTCTAAGAACCATAGGTATCGAAGTACCGAGAAACATCTTTTCTATGGGAAAGAAGAAACTGGATTAAAACCATGGAGAATGACGCATTGTCTATGGAAGTTGCAATATAATAGAAATTGTCAAGGTATGGACAGAAATTGTCAAGGTATGGATCAAATCATCTATGTATCATACATGAAATGTTTGGAATATTTTATATTTTTATTGCATTCTGTTCATTGTACTAGTTGACAAGTATTATTGTAATATCTGTAATTTATATGTGTCACCTTGAAGGTCGTCATGAAGGAATTAATAATGGGGCGCTTCCACGAGGAATGAAAATTTATCGCGTACAATTCAGCACTTTCTAGGCGCTCCCCTACTATGAGCGTCTAGAAATTGTTCATTTGTTTGATACAATGCACATTGAAAAGAATGTAACATAAATGTTATGGTGAATCTTAGATGGAACGAGTGACAAAGAAAAAATTGTTAATATTTGTAATGACATTAAGGGGGGAAATCATGCAATGAAAAGTGTGATTCATTCAAATAGTGATGCAGACAGCCAAAATATAAGTGCCCTTCCATGGTTATTGACAAAGTAGCAAAGAAAGGATGTAAAAGAGGTTATTGAAAAAATTAAATTTCCCACTGGATTTTCTTCAAACATAAAGAATATCCTAACAAAGAAAGTTAAATTAGGTGGGGTAAAAACTCATGATTTGCATACCTTGATTAAGGTAATTATTTTGGTGTATATATTTCTATATTGGTGAAACATCCTGTTAGTGTTTTTTTTCTAGTAATTTGGGAAAAAACAATGATTCATTTTTTTATGTTACAGTATGTTCTACCTCTATCTCTCTCAGACAACTTTGACAACAATGTCAAACAAGTTATATATGATCTTGGAAAATACATGAGGTAAGTGGTGATTTATATGCAAAGTGTAATTTGTTCAATTTGTTATACAACTTGTATTTGACTGCATGTGTTTTACTTGTAATGTAGTACTATATACTTTTTTTTGAAACCTGTGATTTGCTTGAATCATTTGTAGATGGTTGTAATCTAAAGAATTCTATAAAGAAGATATAAAGTATTGGAGGTTACAAATTCCTCGTCTAATGTGTGAAATGAAAAAGTATCTACCTCTGACATTTTTCAATGCACAAGAAATCTAACTTGTACACCAAGTTGAGGATATTGAAAAGTGTGGACCTGTACACACAAGGTCAATGTGGATGGTTGAGAGGCACTTAAAATCATTGAAGGCTTTGGTTAGACAAAGAGCATTTCTTGAGGGCTCTATGGTAGAGGGATATATGGTATATCAAACCATGGTTTATATTACTCATTATCTTCCTAAAATAGCCACGAGTATTAATGTGGATTGCAATTGGGTTGTCAACTACATCAAAAAATTTGAAGGGGAGCACCTATTGTGGAAAGGTAGAATGACAAAAGTGACATGTAAGTAGATGGTGGGGATTTATAATACATTTGAATTTTTGTTTTTATGTATATCGTACTTTTTCTTTTTTTAGTCTTCCTACATAATCCATTATTCTAAAGGCATACCATGGTAATTGATTATATGTGGATTGTTTTATTTTAATATAGTTAGTCGAGAGTGGGATGCAATACATTTATACATTGTAAACAATCTTGATTGGATGAAGGTATGGATTGAATGATGTAGACAATCTAATAATGGTAGGTTTTCATGGTATGGTGTGGCTACATTGGTCAAAGAAGTTGAACGTAAAGGATATGCCCATCTTACATAGAGGGAAATTGATTTAGCATATGGTTTAAAAGATAAACAGGCAAGTGTATTCACCCATACTATTTAGTTTTTTTTAATATTATATTCATGTATATGGCATGTTTTTTTTCTTAATTTGCATAATTTCCAAGTATAAATATGTTTATCAATTGGAAATGCATTTTTTATGTGCCTAGCATATTTCAATTGAAACACCACAAGGCTATGTGGTGTAATGGTCGTAAATTTCGCATCAAAAGGTTGGATGAAAAGATGAAAAATTCTGATAGTGGGACAACTGTAATATTTCAGGTTACTAATGTTTTCTCTAGAATTGACAGACATCCATAAGTCTCTGAAAATCAATACTATGGGGTTTTGGATGATATACTTGAGTGTGAATTTAAATCCTTCAAATTAGTTTTGTTCGATGTCAAAGGTATAGGCTGCAAATGAATGAGCGTGATCCTAATAGAACTATTAATCATCATGCTAACAGATTTACCATGGTTAATACAAGGAATGTTGAGCCAGGATCAAAGCCCTAAGTTCTTCCAATCCAATGCGAACATGTATTTTACTCAAAGATTCCAGGTAGAGGGGGTTGGTTATATGTTGTTAGATATGATCCAAGAGGAAGTTTGGTAAAGTATAATGTAGCGGAAGAAGATGATATTGAAGAATAAGATGATGTAGAGGATCATTTAGTTCATGTTTCGGACGCATATGTCATAAAAGTTCAAGGAGATATTCAAGATAATGTTCTGGATGAAGATGATATCGACGATGTTTTAGATGAATAACTTGAAGAAGTCAAACCAAATGTAGGAGACAATGTTCCTGATGATGATATAAATGATGATATGATTGGAAATGATGACATTGATGATGATATAAATGATGATATGATTGGAAATGACGACATTGAGATGATATTGATATGGACAATCCTTTCAACATCAATTTTGAACTGAATGATACAAATGTTGAGTTGGATGAAGAAGAAGATTAATGACATCGAAATGTTGAAATGCATGAGGTATGTATTTATATGTTTTCGGTTGATTTGTTCTCTTTCATTTACCTTAAATTTTTGTTTTCTTAGTTTATATGCTCGATTCTTACTATGTTGCTTTCAAATATTATATAGTAGATGAATTGGGTATTGGGGAATTGAGAGTGATGTGAGGGGGGGGGGGAAGGGGAGGGGCCATATAAGCTTCCACCTTCACGTGGTTGGTCTTGTTCAATAGAGAATATATCATTCTTGAAACCAAGAGAAGCTCATTTAGTTTTATACCATCATCTCCAATTTTAACTTTGGTTCATCTAACAATTTTCAATGTTGTCCATTAATTACCAATTAGTAGAAATTATTCTTTAATTTGACCCTGCGTAGAGTGACCTGTGAATGGGGCCAACGTTGAAATGTTTTCAGTTTTTGTTTGTATGAAATAAAATTTGATATGGTTATAGTAGATGCATGCATTGATGGTATGGGAGGGTTTTGAGACTCAAATATGACTCATACAAAGAATTCGACAAAAACGAAAACAAAAGGGTGCCTCGAAAGGTTCTTCGTCATATTCCCATAATTCCACGTTTGCAGTGATTGTTCAGGTGTGAAAGCATAACACAATTTATGGATTACCATGCACGTAACAGAAGTGGAGATGGTGTTCTTCGAATGTCTTCTGATGGTTATGCATTTAGGGAAATTGAGGGAAAATGGGCAGATTTCAAAGATGAACCTCGTAATGTTAGGATTTCATTAGCAGTTGACGGTGTTAATCCATTCAGAGAGCTTAGGTCTATTTACTCAGTGTGGCCTATTTTTGTATCAACAATAATATTCCTCCTTGGATGTCAATAAAGAGGGAGCACATAATGTTGACAATGATTATTCTAGGTATTTTTTTTCATTAATTTTTTGAATGTAACATTTTCATTTGTTTTGTTTTTTGCATAATATATTTTGTTTATTTATTTACTTATATATACATATCATGGTTATAGTAATTATGTGTAATTTCAAACAATTAGGTAAGTACCAAGTTAAAGATATGAATGTATACATTGAGCCTCTTATCGACGAGCTACTAAATTTATGGGTTGGCATCACTATGTATGACATATGTAAACCAATCAGGGAGAAGAAATTTAAATTCCATGGAATACTTTTATGGACAATTATGTTAGAAATAATAGGTGTGCTCGTTTAACCATAGACAATATAGCAATATTGTCACCCAACCATAGGTCAAAGCCACCCTCGAGCACCTTAACCTTGACAAAGAATAATTCTGGAAGAAAACCCTAGGCCTAATAGTCAATCAAGGTAGTGTATCACTCTCCAAAGTTATCATACCAAGAAGAAAGTTCAAACCATAACCAAGAGAGAGTCCAAGACTGAAACCAAAAATACAAGTTGCAGTAGTTGCAGCTGCAGCGACTCTCCGGACTTTCACACAACTAAATTTATGCAGTTGTGAGTTGTGTGTATACAAATGAGCTTTGGCATCCTATATTTATACTGTTCTTTCCTATTTTTCTGGGCTGACTTCTCTTTCTGGATGCTAAAGACTCAATATTAATTATTTTCTTTATCTAACTTGTCTTCTAGGTTTATGTCCAAGGCTTTAGGGTTTCTTCTTGCTTTCCGGAATATTCTATTATTGTCAGGGCTACACATGAGGTTAATACCTCTCGTAACTACCATAATATCAACACTCCATCCTAGCTAGGGAGGTATTGAAAACAATGGTCTTGAGCACAAACATACCATTCAACTGGTAGCATCATCATAGCCACACGATCTATCTCATGATCAAATCGTGAGCACCATCATAACTATCAGTATCATATGATAGCATCAACTGCATCATCTCTCAAAGCCATTCTTCACCTAAGTAATCAGGCATGATGTTGAATAAGTCACTCACTCCACAGAGTGATACAAGAACTATTCTTCTAATCCAGACATATGTCCTAGAAGAATAACTATTCCGACATATGTTGGAAGCCATGCCATGTGATACAAGGACTATTCTTCTAATCCAGACATACGTCCTAGAATAATAAATATCCTGGACCATTTTTCATCTAGAGAATGTCTATCTATCATCACACTGACTATCCATCTAGCCGATAATCATTTTCAACACTGTTGATAGTCTACATGGCAATCGAAACAATGTCATTCAATACAACACAACTATGTCTATCCATAGTAGTACACAACTACTATCCAGTGGTACACAACCACACCAAGTAGCACACGGCTACTTAATCAGCAACACATAGTCACAACCAGTGGAACACATCCACCACAGTAGCATACATCTATTGTCCAATGACATATAGTCTCCATAGCAATCATATCATATGATATCAACCTGCATAAAATAATATCATGATATAAACTGAGTCATCTGGGCCATTCTTACACTCACATTTGTGATATCTAGAAGGGCATCTGCCCTCAGAATGTAAAACATCAGCCATGGGCTATCTGGACTATTATTCTCAGGAATAGAAGAATAATTGCCCCTGATTTTTGTGCCTGGACCATTCACCTAACTAGTCCATTCCTCCAGCACTAGTCATAGTGCAACCTGGAGAGAATGAGTCTGCCCTAGGGAATGCATGTCCTTGATTGTTGAACCTGGACCATTCACCTAACTGGGCCATTCCTTTGGCAYTAATAATAGTGCAACCTAGACAAAATGAKTTTTCYCTAGGGAATGATTGTCCGGACCATTTCCTAATGGAAATGAATGTCCTGCACCAACCTCTAAAACGGACCATTCTTCAAAACTGCTCACAACAGTGAACTTCGAAAGAATGACTGCCCGGCAAGGTGGACCATTCTACTTGACCACTACTCATAGTGACTGCTAATAAGAATGGTTKTCCTAGACCATTCCCCCACACTGGTCATAAGGGGAATCATTTTCTATGGTACATCAGCAATCTATTGGACCATTTTCAATACGAAAATAAYTGTCTGATCTGGACCATTTTTCGAACTGAAAAATGCCTRTCCGTCARAAATCTCAAACCAYTTTTTGAATTGGAAAGKATTTTCTCATCCTGGACCATTTTTCAAACTRAAAAATGATTGTCCATAAATCAATAACATATAAGTGCTCCCTCCCAACCTAGGAGTAATCTCTTCCTTTTTCAATAAGAAATTCGTCTCCACGAGCCCCAACTTGTTTCTTGAGTACACAAACTTTTCATCTTGGGAAGAGGATTCTACCAAAATATCTGCTATCTGCTTATCTATGGAGATATATTGGAGAACCACTTCTCTTTTCTATACTTCATCACGGAGAATATAATGCTTGATCTCAATGTAATTCGGTCTGTCATGGAACACTAGTTTTCTTTGAAGGCTTCAAATAGCTATGATCATTACAATATATCATGGTCGAATTCAACACTTTTTTTTCCTGCTAGCTCATAACATCGTGGCAAGGCTCAAACTGAAAAATATCCAAGTAGCACTTCTTTTGTTATCATGAGAGTTTTCCATGGATTAGCAATCCATCATCCCAGAATTTTGAGTAACTCTTATGATACACTATCTATGTCATAGAAAGTTTTCACCACGCTTTTGTTGTATATGAGATACTATGCATTAGGTTATTTTAATCCATACAAGGTCTTATTATATCTGCATACATGAGTCTCTTTATGTTATAAGCTTCTTTTTCACTTTCTTTATTGGGAAGAACAGTCTTTTACATGTAAATTCCAATCCATGGATATTACAAGAGGTATATCTGGTTTGCTAGAATAAGTTGTTGTCATAGTCTTCTCCCTCCTTCTGGAAGAATCTATGAATCTTGCAATGCTTCCATTCATAAGTCTTTTTCACATTTTCTTACATACATTGATCTTTATCATAACTTCCATTTCTTCTACTCGATTTCTTCTTAGTGAGTTCAAACCAAGCTGGTGGTCTTGTGATTCTTGGTATAATAACTGGTTGTTCTTGTTTTTCTTTCTTTATTGGAATCTTCATGCTCTTCCTCATGTCTCTTTTTAGCTATGGGGTCTTATATATTCCCTAAAGATTCCAACTTCTTCCTTTCATCATAGGATCATGGATGTATATGGACAAACAAGGATAATTTAAGGCTTCTTGTCAAAGAAGAATTCTTCTAGAGTCAAATTGAACACGTGTTGTTTATCATGGCTGCTACTTTCAATTGGAACATGGACAGATACTTCATAATCCTCAATGGATCATATCATTTAGGACTATCTCCCTCCTAATCCTTGCTTTATGCATGAATGCATGCTCTTCTTTTGGAATTATGTAATCATCTGCCTCCATCTCAGAGAGTCCACGCTTTCGTCTGCATCCTTATTTCTTTCTGCAAAGTGTCACAATTCATTTTCTAATTTCCTCTTGATTGATGACTTCTTTCTGTTTTGACTTCTTCTGGGTTTCTTCAAGTTTGATTCTAATTTTGGCTTATCTTGCAGTTGTTACTTATGTAATAGCTTCCACAGGAATTGTTACCAAGGATTGTCAATGTACTTCATCTTTTCATGTGTATTGTTTGACTTGTAGTCATCGTAATAGCAATCCTTATCGTGTTATTCTTCCATAGGTATTGTTTCACTTGAACATCTTATCTTCTAAGAAATAGATATGCAAGATATGTACAGAAACTATGTAAACATGGTATGTACAAGAACTATGAAGATTATTGCTACCTTGTCTTAGAAGAATAAGTTTGTTTTATCATGCTTGGCCTTCTTTGAGGGTTCCCTTTCTTCAGCAACTAATGCTTCGTATGTTTCCTTCCTTAGTCCAAACTTCCTCTTATTCCCAAAATTCTGAATTTTTGTTGTGAAGGCTTGATCATCGTATTTCTTTTGGGATTTCTCTTTTGTGTTAATCCTTGATTCTTCTTGTGCATAGCAAGTCCAAATTTATTCAAATGTGATATATTCCTTTCTTGTGTTCATGCTTGCGGAAAATGCATCCCATGTCTTGGGAAGGTTGTTGAGTATTATATTTACCAGTTCCTTGAAATTATTTCTTCAATAGCTTGTAGTTGATCTCTTAACTGGGAGATTATCACAAATTATGATGTTATGCTTTCATCATCATTCATTTTCATGTCATGAAGCTTATTCTTTAAACTCGTTACTCATCCAATGTTTCTGATTAAGAAGAGATTAGTTAGGGCATCGTACATCTTCTCATATGAGTCAAGATGAGAGATGTAGGGTATCAAGTGGTATTTTACAGAGTCCACTACGATACTTATGGCATTGATGTCATTGTCCTTGAACTTTTCCATAAATGCAACGTTATGATGTTCTTTTTCTTTTCCTTCTTCAAACTGTGGTTCCACGATCTTCCTTTCAAAATATCCAACACTTTATTCTTGGAAAGGATGAGGTCAATCCTTGTCTTCCATGCTTCTGAAGTTAGAATCCCCTTCTAACTTGTTTTTGATTTCATAGAGTAAGTCATGAATGCTTTGACTTGGTCAACCTTTGACTTTGACCAAAAACTCAAACTTGACATCTTAGCTTGCTGAGAATACCAGGATGTGTGCTAGGTTAGGGTGCAATAGGTTATCCATAAATTGGGTCAATCTCTTCAATTAAGGTGCCTCGATATGAGGGTTAGGGTTTTGTTACTGTAGCAAAAACTTTGACTGCAACTGCAACTATAACTGAGCAAATCCTCCCAATCTATCTTCCAGCGGTTAGATTGTCTAAAGATAGTGTGGGCCCATAACTTGTTAGAAATAATAGGTGTGCTCGTTTAACCATATACAATATAGCAATATTGTCACCCAACCATAGGCCGAAGCCACCTCCGAGCACCTTAACCTTGACAGAGAATAATTATGGAAGCAAACCCTAGGCCTAATAGCCAATCAAAGTAGTGTATCGCTCTCCAAAGTTATCATACCAAGAAGAAAGTCCAAACCATAACCAAGAGAGTCCAATACTGAAACCAAAAATACAAGTTGCAATAGTTGCAGCTGCAGCTACTCTCCAGAATTACGCACAACTAAATTTTTGCAGTTGCGAGCTGTGTGTATACAAATGAACTCTGGCATCCTACATTTATACTGCTCTTTCTTAGTTGTCTGGGCTAACTTCTCTTTCTGGAAGCTAAAGACTCAATATTAATTATTTTCTTTAGCCGACTTGTATTCTAAGGTTATGTCCAAGGATTTAGGGTTTCTTCTTGCTTTCCAGAATATTATATTCTTGTCAGGGTTACAGGTGGAGGTTAATACCTCCAGCAGCTACCATAATATCAATAAATTCATGATTCCCCAGGACTAACACATTTTTGTGGTATGTAGCATTTTATTTCTCTTTAATACTATATAATTTTTTAAAGATATCATGTTGCATGTTTAATTTTTAAATAACCTCATCATATAATTGACATTAATCCATTTGTTGCAGGTCTTGAGACAAAGGGTAAATTTGCATGTCCAGTTTGTGGTCCTAAGATGAAGTATCTTCATTCAAAAAATTTAGTAAATGTGTTGTTTGATTATTATAGGCACCTCCTCCCTAAGAACCATAGGTACCGTACTACTGAAAAACATATTTTCAATGGGAAAGAAGAGACTAGTTTAAAACCACAAAGAATGACACCTCACCTATGGAGGTTGGAATATAATAGAAATCATCAAGGTACGCAATTTATTTATGTATCATATATGTAATGTTTTGAATGTTTATTTTAATCATTGAATTTATTTTATCGTATTTGATAATTATTTTTGTGATTTCTTTTATGCTTCATGAATGTCGTCATCATGAAGGTATTAATAATGGGCTTCCATGAGGAACGAAATGTTATCCCACTCAATTCATGAGGTTTCCCTACTATTAGGAGCTAAAAATAGCTCATTTGTTTGATACAATGCATATCGGGAAGAATGTGACAGAAACATTATGGAGAATCATAGATGGTAGGAGGGATAAAGAAAAAATTGTCAAAATTTGTACTGACATTCAGAAAGCCTATCATGCAATGCAAAGTGTGATCTGATCAAATAGAGATGGACTAGACCAAAATAACCTCCCATGGTTATTAATGGAGCAACAAAGCAATGATGTAAAAGAGGTCATTCAAAGAATTAAATTTCCCACGGGTTTTGCTTCAAACATAAATAATATCTTAACGAAGAAAGGTGAATTTGGTGGGGTAAAAACACATGATTGGAATACCTTCATTAAGGTAATAATTTTGGTATACATATCTATATATATTGTCCTTATACATATTTTAAGTTTTTTATTTTTTTTTTCTACTTTGGTCGAAACAAATAACAATTTTTTTTTTTTTGTTACAGTATGTTCTACCGCTGTCTCTCCCAAACGACTTTGACAACAACGTCAAACAAGTTATATATGATCTTGGAAAATACATGAGGTAAGTAGTTGTGATTTATATGAAAAATGTTCTTTCAATTTGATGTTGTACTTAATGAAATGTGTTTTACTTGTAATGTAATATATTATATTATGTTATGTTGAAACATGTTATTTTCTTGTGTCATGATCTCATGTAGATGGTTGTCATTGAAACAAATCCATGAAGATGATATAAAGTATTGGAAGAGAGAAATTCCTCGGCTAATGTGTGAAACGCAAAATTATATACCTCCTACATTTTTCAATGCACAAGAACACTACCTCATACACCAAGTTGAGGAGATTGGAATTTGTGGACCTGTACACACAAGGTCAATGTGGATGGTGGAGAGGCACTTGAAATCATTGAAGGCTTTGGTTAGAAAAAGAGCACGTCTTGAGGGTTCTAGGGTGGAGGGATATATGGTATATCAATCCAT
>JASDQU010711309.1:8217-25698 GCA_032191745.1 Picea mariana
TGATGGTTCCATGTTGCTCCCAACTGAACCATCTGAAACATACCTTATACGCAAGCCTTGTAGCACTTTGCCTCTGCGTCTTTACATCCTTGGCCCCCGGAAGATTTTTCCCGAGTATCATTATTCTGAACATCAGTCTTGTCCTTGCGCCTTGAACTTGTATGTTTGTAACACTCGTTCCTCCATTGTAACGTAACATTCCTTTATTCTTTTTTCCAAAATCATTGAAAAAGACAAAAAAAAATCAAATATACCCCAAAAAGAGGAAGGGAAAAGTATTTTCTCTATTGGCAGCAGAATAAGTCGCCCTTGGATAAAGCACATTTGTTTGTTTGTTCGTTAAACTATGGGATTTAATACGACCCTAGGAAGTTGTTCTCTCTACATAGAGTTGTTTCCTCCTCCATTTGGTTATTCTTCCAAACATATGGAGAGTTTGCGTTGCCTCCTGCCTCATAAACTTATGATTAATGCCATACTTCCTGAGTCTCATCATTTGTCATGTTATTGTCAAAGGGAAGTTTTTACCAAGCCTGAGTCGACCCCTCTGCAGTTTGTCTCTTGCCCTCATACCCGACCATCATGAACGTCCAATCAAGTCTTTGTTCGAAATCAATGAAGCCTTTAGTCTGATCATCAAGATTCTCTAGTCCATGACCGACGAGCTGTCGAAGACCTCTGGGTAGTGAATTCGTACACTCATATTACACTCCTACCCGAGTTTTGAATATTTTGAAGTTGTTTCCCGAAATCTGAAGACCTCATCTCCAGCCATCATGCCTTATCATCTTCTGAGAAGATGGATACTCTACATGTATATCTTTTTGATTTCAAGATGTAGCTTCGTTGTGTATTGTACGCGACTACACTTTATATAAGTTATATGACATGGATCTACAGTGTATTTGATTGGTAGCAATGAGTTTATTCTATCCCGAGCATGGGTATGGCCGCCTCGGTGAGACAATTGTTATATTGCAGACGACACCTCCCGCCCTCATACCCAACCATCATGAACGTCCAATCAAGTCTTTGTTCGAAATCAATGAAGCCTTCAGTCTGATCATCAAGATTCTCTAGTCCATGACTGACGAGCTGTTGAATACCCCTGGGTAGTGAATTCGTACACTCATATTACACTCCTACCCAAGTTTTTAAGATTTTGAAGTTGTTGCTTGAGATCTGAAGACCTCATCTCCAGCCATCAGGCCTTATCAACTTCTAAGAAGATGGATACTCTACATGTATATCTTTTCGATTTCGAGATTTAGCTCCGTTGTGTATTGTACGCGACTACACTTTATATAAGTTATATGACATGGATCTACAGTGTATTTGATTGGTAGCCATGAGTTTATTCTATCCCGAGCATGGGTATGCCCGCCTCGGTGAGACAATTGTTATTTTGTAGACGACAGCTCCCGATTCTTGGTTTAGGGTTAGATTATGCATGCAGAAAAGACCTAAAGATATCTACTTTCTACCTTTGTCCCAGACCTAATCCCCATTATTCTTAAGCAAATACATAGTTAAGTGTGCATACCTTATTATGGGCGTTTGATGTAGATCCTTCCTTACACTTGATCATTTTTTGATTCCAGCTCTCCTCCCAAGGATGACCTGCATTCACACAAAACAAACAACAAACTCCGCATGCATTCGATATATAGATTAATGGGTTAGATATTTGATAAACAAGTACACAATAAATCATAAAAACCTCATATGGTGGGACGGGAAAAGTATCTCTTTATTATTAACTTCAACAAATCAACTTACAATAATGAAGCCGGCCACTGCTCCATGAACCTAGTCCTGGGCTCCTCTTCAACTGTCCTCCAACTTCTTTTCTCTATCTTTCCCTTTGCACGAGGAAGGCTAAAGGGTTGGGACAAAGGGAATATGCAATTGGGTATAGTTTCTTTACTATGATTCTCCTCTTCCAAATGGAACCCCTAACCCTTATTTTATAGGCTAGAAGAAGCTAGGTATTTGGACGAACCCTCGACCATGCATGGCCGGAAGGTTCAATTAACTCACCCAAAGCTGTGTGTTCCGTCGGCAATTTTCCCTTTTTCGTGCTTTTGTAGGTACACGCAGGCTATTTTGGGTCAGCGAGCGTGTATACGCGTGCAGTAATAGAGTAGGGCGCATGGGCCTTTATAAAAAATGTTTTTAAGAAGAGTTGTTCAGTAGTGTTTTGGCAAAGAAGGAATCTGAGATGGCCTGATGCTAGGTAAGCATGTCTGGTGCAAATTAGGGTTATAACACCAAGGTTTCTACATTTTAAAATAAATTTCCTTCCTTAAAATTATCCCCACTAATAGTTTGTTGTTGTTATAAAAACATAGTTATAACCATTAGGGATTGTTTGAATTGTTGATAACTCACTTAATAATGTGGCTTAAGAAGTATGAAGTCATTGTTTGACACTTGGATCTCATTCTACTTGTTAAGTGTTGTATTTTAAGAATTTGTTGGCAATTTTGAGAGGTGATTTCTTGTTGTTGTTACAAATCTACTTTGTTGATTAGAATTGTTAAATCATTGCAAGATTTATTATAGAATACCTCCTTCATTGATAGCTAGTGTTTTGGGGATTTTATTCCTCTTAATAGACTTGGTATTGATCATTCAATGTATTTGAACACTTCACACACACGCATGCACTATCAATTACCTTGATTAAACCTCATTTTAACTTTCCTTGCCTTCCTAAACCTAGCCTATCTCATTAAGTGACCAAGATAGGGGGCCATAGACTTGCCTCTAGCTTGCTATAGTATCCCTTGAGGTCACAAGGGAAGCCTTCCTTGTGTTCAATATTCACCCAACACTAAAACGAGGAAAGTGCTTGTCTAGGTGATGGTGACGACTACTTCCAATTGTTACGCAAGATCAATATCCTGTAAAAGGATTTGCACAAGTTCTAAATCCTTTGATAACATGTTATAATATGCAAATAGCCTTTGGTACCATCCAACATTTTCCTCCAATTAGATTTTTTTTGCATATTACATGTCCTTGGTTATGTCCTCATTTCCTTCCTCTTCATAAAGCAAGTGAGGTATTGTAGAAGCATCTTCTTATCGAATTTGACAAAATTTTAAAGGTATTGCAAGAATTAAATCCCTCAAATTATGTTGAATATGGCCACACAAGATTTCCTTCGGGTTTCAAAAAACATTGATCCTTGCAGTACAGGTATGGTTAGTTTTATTTTTTGATAATAATAATATTAGCTAGTTAAATTATAGTGTTCCTAAGTGGATTTGAATAAACGTGACCTAAATTTTGTTTTATGCCCATGCAATGCTTAACACAATCAATGTTCTCATATTTTAAATATTGTTTCAAGAAAACTTAGCATTGAAATCATAATTTTCAATAAAAAATGGAAAATTATACTGATTTTTCAATGTTTTTATTTTATTGTTGTTTTCTTGTAATTCAAGTCTAGAAAGCTCTAATATTTTGAAGAACGACGACTTGTCTAATATTAGTTCATCTTTTATTTTGAAGAATGACGACTTGTCTAATATTAGATCATCTTTGGAAGAATCCTCTACCCAACAATTTGTTTTCAATAAACGATAATTTTCGATTTATTTTGGGGGTGAGTAAAAAGATCATATATTATGAGACACACTGATACAAGAATTACAAATATGTAGAAAGAGGGTCTGCATAAAGCTTCTAAAACCCATCTTAGATATTCCCTGAGGCAAAAGGAAATTGATTAATCCATCAATCGATCCTCTAACCAAGTTAACTGAGTAATATATTACCAAGTCTCACACTTCAACATTACAAACATGGGATAAACATTGTACATTGTACATATTAATGTCAGTTTTCCTATAATGGACATGATTTACAACACCAATAAAACCTTCACTATGCTCCTAAAAATAAATTATTTACAACACCAATAAAACCTTCACTATGCTCCTAAGAATTAAAAAAAATATTGCAAGGAAGGTAATATTAAACCATAAACAATATGGCTTATAAATGCTTGTTTTAGGTTATGTCATTATAAATCAAAAAATTCAATATCATTATAACTCACTCTGAAAACCTACACACTTCAACCAATGGCCGCTTCCAACTCCCCTATTCCTTGATCGCTCCTCTCCGGAGAAAATTGTAGCACAAGGGGAATTACGCTCAACAAGAGGCACACAAAAACATTAAGATTACCGTTTCTACATCCTTGTAATCGTCTTTGGCAGTGAAAAAACTAGTTCGTTTTTAACTTGCTTACTGATTTGGTTTCTTATATTATTATCTAGATTATTGAAATTTCACTTTGTCACGTCATTTCAGTTTAAAATTTTAAAGATGTATTTTGTGTCTTGTTTAATGTATGCTAGCACTTCATTTTTAGAGTTGGAAAAGAATTCACCCAGTAACATATATTTCCTTTTTTTTTTCGAGGTCAATTATTCATAGCCTACACTAACTCTCTCAACCTCTCAAGTGATGGGAAGGGCATGTGGGTTTTCAACGTGGATTAAACCCTCCTCTCAAATTTTTCCTTTTATGCAGCTTATAATTATGGGTAAGATAACTTGAAAAAATGTAAAGGGATTTTCCCTCTGTATTATTTTCCTAATTCTTATTTGGCCTTTGGTTTCCAGAGGACCATACATGGATGATGACGATTATTTTATAAAGTGGGAGGATCTGGTAGAGGCCCTGACATTGCCTACCAATTATAGATTGTATGCCCATCTACTTCAGCTAAGCTTCAATATATTTCATTTGATAGGAAGGTACAACTACGAAAGGAATTACACTAAAATTAATATTGTCTAAGCTAGTTATCGCTCATGGAAGGTGAATTTGTTGAGGTGATCATTGTGAGAGTATCTTTGGTATTTTCTATTTTTTCTGTAAATTTTTATATATTTTGATAGGAAATGCATAGCCATGACTCCTGTGATTCGTTTATAGTTCTATGATACCAATAAGGCCACCCATTTGTTTTTTTGATACTCTGGTTGGTGCATTTTGATGAGTAATACCTAGTAACACAAAGGGAAAACCTTAAGAAATTACAATCAGGACCAACCCTACAACCTAGTAGGCCCTTACTTCACTGACCAGGGTTGAGGTGACCAAAGTATACATCTTTTTGTTTGATGGTTTCGTGTGTTATTATTAAGGGTAATGCATGGGAAAATATTATGATATCACCTATGTGGTCTATTTGATGTTTTTGTTAGAAAAACAGGATCGCGAAGAAATAAAATAAAAAAAATGCATAAATAAAACACATAAGATACACAATACAATAGAGACACAGATATACGTGGTTTACCCAGTTGGGGCTATGTCCATCAGAGAAATTGTCAGGTCCTTCCTTTATTATTATCCAACAAATGAAGGGATAAAACCTACAAGACACCCAATGTAACGTCCTCTTCTTTCTCTCACAGTCTCCTCACTCAGAATATAATATTCACAATGATACATAGCCGCAATACATTTCCCTCATAAAAGAGGGTTTCCTTCTAGGAAAAAAGACCCTAACATAACTTCTACCGTCAGATATGTGACCTTATAATGAATGGTTCAGATTTACAATGAAATTAAAATATACATTTACAAGGCAATTTTTCCTTCAGGGGCTTCGTCCTCAAACCCTCGCTTGCCCCCAGACCCCGCAGAGGGGGTAAGCCCCCTCTACACTCCCCCGCATGGAGGAGTGTACATTATTTTCGGGTGTAAAGTCTTCATGGGGTATAAACACGGCTGAAAACAAAGACATTTCAATCATGAAGATAATCAGGCTCCACAACCAACAATCTCTCACTGGGAGACTGATCTCAACAACTCCACCATTGTTGTATCTATTGAACTATGAACCTTCTTGGACCTAGAAAATTTCTCATATTCATCCTCATTCTTGAAGACCAACTGAAACTGAGCAGGAACTCAGTTTCTCCCTGGTTACTCCCCTTGTTAACATGTCTGTAGGATTCTGGCTAGTGTGTATCTTTCCCAACTTCAAATATCCATCTTCCAAGATAGATCGTATGAAATGGTACCTGAGCTGTATATGCTTAGTCTTCGAATGGAAGGTTGAGTTATTTGCCAGATGAATGGAACTCTCAGTGTCATAGTACAACTTGCTATTCTCCTTCTTCTTTCCCAATTCCACCATAAACCTCTGTAACCAAATCATTTCTTTACTAGCCTCTGTAGCAGCAAGATACTCTGCCTCTGTTGCTGAAAGTGAAACAACCTTTTGCAGTTTCCAAATCCAACTTACTGTTGTTCCACCTACATTAAAAACATACCCTGTAGTGCTCCTCTTGCTATCTTTATCACCTGCCATATATGAATCAACATATCCCTATAGAACCATTTGTAATAGAGGCCTGGATGTAACAACCCAGACCCTCTGTCATTATGACAAAGAGGAAGGGGCAAACTTGATCTCCCTGGCGAATTCCTTTGGAAGGTGAAAAAGTCTTGGACAACACACCATTGACAAGGATGGAGAAAAAGGTTGAGGAGGTTAGGTTAAGTATCCAATTGAACCAATCATTGCAAAAACCAAAAGCTAAGAGAGGAGATTGCATATACTGCCAGCTGAGGTGATCAAAAGCCTTTGAAAGATCAAGCTTAATAAGCATACATGGAATTTGGGTAGACTTTAGTGAGTGAATCACCTCATGTAAAAATATGACATTGTCCATTATTTTGCGCCCCTCAACATATCTTGATTACTCTTTAGAGATGATGAAGGGAATAATAGGCTTGAAGTGGAGGGCAATCACTTTAGTGATAATTTTTTATACCACATTAGATAACACAATTTGCATAAAATAATTTCGTTGGGAGACTCCTTCCTCCTTGGGAATGAGAGTAAGAAATGTGGCATTAAGATATGATAGCACCTGTCCAAAAGTGTGGGATTCCTCTACAAGTTAAGATGTCCTCCCTGACCATCGTCAAGTAGTGATGGAAGAAATATGTTGTAAAACCATCTGGTCCTAACGCTTTTCCCACCGAAATTTCCTTTATGGATTGGTCCACCTGCTTAATTGTGATAGGCCTCATGAGTGCATCATTCTACTCACGAGTGATGAGAGTGGGGATATGTTGAGTTACCTTGTTTGTAGATGGAGTTCGGTTAGGGATAGGTTCGGAGATAATATTTATGTAGTAATTAACCAATTATGTCTCTATCTCTTCATGATCCATAACTAGTTTACCTTGGGAATATTCTAGTTTGGTGATGTGATTAACATACCATCTGTGAACCATGGACCATTGGAAGAATTTAGTGTTGTTTTCCCCTTCCTTGAGCCATTGTACCCTTTATTTTTGTCTCCATAACATTTCTTCTTCTTTAAATATTCCTGTAGATGTTGTTTGAGTAGCTCCTCCTCTGCTTGAAAGGAGTCTGATTGGCCTTTTGTGATGGTCTCTTTTTGGATTTCCTCTAGACATTGTTCTAAGGATCTCTGAGCCTAAACTATGTTACCAAATAAATTTTTATTCCATTCCTAAAGTTTATGTTTGAAGAAATTTATTCTTTGTTGAAATCGGTACATCAATGTACCATGAGAGATGGAAACATTTTCCCATGAGGTATTGGAGAGCTCCGTGAAGTCTAGATGGGTTAACCAGAATTTCTCAAATCGGAAGGGATTGAATTTGGGAGTGTTGTCCGTGTCGATCCAAAGTTGCACTGGCTAGTGGTCTGAACCAAACTTTGGGAGAATGTTTTCTTCAATTAAAGGACCATCCAACATCATTGTTTATGATATGAGGAAGTGGTCCAGTCTACATTCTACATGTTGAGCGCCATAATGCTTGTTAGACCAAGTGACGATGTCGTTCCTAGCTTCAATGTCAATCAAGTGTAGGTCCTCAATCATGTTCTGTATATTGGCACTATCCTTGTCAAGTCTTCTAGTACCTCCTCTCTTTTCTTCCAATGTGAGGATGATGTTAAAATCACCACCTATGATCCATTTTTTAGGCCCCACTAATCTTCCTAGATCTGTAAGGTTGTTCAAGAAACAATCCATTTCTTGATTTGTTTGGGGTTTGTATGCATTTGTCAGTATTCCTTCCTTATTGTAACCAATGGCTCTATAGTTGGTTGAAAGTGTCCAATATCTAGAGAACAAATTCTCTAAAATGACCATCACAGGTTTCCATAAAATGGTGACTCCACCAACCGCCCCATTTGAGTCATTATAAAAAAAAATCTTTGTCTCTAGCAGTGTTTGAAGACATCTTCAACAATGCCTCCTGCACATTTTGTTTCCAGGAGGAAAAGGATATATGGATCTTCTGCCATTATACAATTTCGAAGAACACTCTATTTGGTATTTCCATTCAAACCTCTAACATTCCAAGAAAGGATCTTGATGATGATGAAGGAGGTGGAGGAGAGAAGAAACCCTCGGTGATTCATTGGATCTAGCCCAAGTTAATTATGAATATTCTTAATTCTCTAACCAGTTGTTGTGTTGATTTTCATCCCCATCGCTTTCCTTCCCTTGGTGCTCTTCTATGCTCTTTACCTAGATCTGATATGATACCTAATCACGAGGTAGCCCCTACTGTTGAATATATGTATACTTGTGGACCATGCAAAGCTTCTCTAGTGGAATAGATTGTAGTTGTTTTTTGTTGTAAGCTTCCTCCAATTTTTCCAAGTCTATGTCATATGGGTCCTTTTCATCAACATTCATATCTATATTGCCCCCCTCCTCTGTGTATTGGTTTGCTTCCATTTGCATTGGGGATCTAGGAGACACTATGTGCTCTAAAAATGGATCTTGAATCCGCTTGGATTTACCTTTGTTGTTGCTTCGGTTTTATTGTTGGTGAGGGTTTTCAACCTCTTGTGATTCTGGTAGTTGATTTAAAACTTCAAAGGAGTTGTTGGTAGAGGTATTTTTTTCCATTCCTTGGCTTGTTTTCTAGGGGTTGGGCTTCTTCCGGCCTGATACTTGGGTGAAGCCATATTTTGGCTTCTCCTCATTCAATGGCTTTGGTGGGATATTTAAGGGTAAATCTATGAATAATTTTCCATGCTCATGGCATTTCCTACAGCGGAAATGGATATGCTCATAATCTATGGTCTAGACCCATTCCTCATCTTGGTATTCCATAGTTAAGGATCCTATCAGGTTATTTGAGATATTCATATAAACATAGATATGAGCATAAGAGGTGTATCACCTATGATGGGTAACTTCCGAGGATTTAACATATCGTCCCAAGGAATTATCAATGCCTGTAAGGATTTCTTTCAATCAAAATTCCTATAGGAGGGAGTAGATTTAAATTCAGACCAATGCGAAAGAGAAATCCTCTTTTTCTAGACTGAAGCAATCTGTCCAGAATCTGAGATATAAACTTGTTGAGTTGAAGAAATACGTGCCATTTCCGAAGACATGATCCTTGTCCTCAAGATTGAAGAAGATTATTGTGAAAACTCCCTTCAAGCTCAACTGGAGATCATAGTGACCCTTGGTATTCCACCACATCTTTATCCAGCACATGAGATCTCGTTCAAAGGGCCATAGGCCCAAAAATGTTCCTACCAGAGCATGCTCCTTCATAAATTGAGTATTCTCTCCTACCCTTGTTGAGTTTATTACATACCTTAGTGAAGTAGTTTTTTGTGGAAGTCATTTCCTCAGCTCCCATAAATGAGTCACTTTTGGATGGGAGGTCTCCGCTTCCACATCCATGGCCTTGCCAAACCACTGCTCATCTTGCATAATCTGCTCTCTGAGGTGGGGCGGTGGCTCAAAGGATGGTCGCTTTCTCCTGCCCCAGGCACTTCATTAGATACTATGTTTCTGTATGAGGGGGTTTTCACCCCCTCCCCTATATCCATGAGGTTCCTACAGTCTCTATTACCCCACTGTTGAAATCGTCCTCAGCTGAAAATTACTCAAGGATGGTTATTGATATAGATCCCTACAAAAATCAAAACCCTATCCCAATTAATGGTTAAGGTTACAATGACCTTTGCATCCGTATTCAACATCTTCATTCTTATTTACATAGCAGATCAACCACTTTTCTACTTCCTCTTTCGAGTATTCAATTATTTCATTGAGCTCATTTTCACAAGAAATCTTCAAGGCATCTGAGTGTCCTTATAATTTATCTTTATAAAGAAGAATTCTTGAGTGCTTCTTCGGTTGCTTTGTGGAATTACATGACTTTTGAGAGTGTTAGACCTTGTAAATCAATCGCAGAGTTCCACTTTTCAATAACCTTTTTTATTTTTCAAATTATTTTTTTCAATCAAAAACTTCTTAAACTCTTTGTTATAGGTCGCGTGGTGAAATGTAACATATTTCTCCTGAAAGACCAATGGATATTGGCAAGCCAATTCTTCTGTTATTTTTCTGTTTTCTATCAATTATTGTTCGACCTAGTCGAGTTATTCTACTTCAACATCCACTTCCATATCTTCAGGTTCAGGTACCAGAACTTCCTTCTCTCCTTTTTGAATGACATCTCTTATTCTTTTGAGTGCTATAGGGGTAGTATGTGTTTTCCCAATATCTACTTTTGAAGGGTTTTCATCCCCTCCATCACCATAATTTCCCAAATGGAAATTCTTTTGTCCAAGACTACTTCCCTGGGTCTTGTTTCTCGTCGAAGAAATCCTCTATGACACATTGGGTGAACTGGGGTTAGGGTTACCACTTCTCATGGCTCTACCCTTCTCTTTGTATTGGTTTTTAGTGATGACCAAAGTATCGATATCATCATGAAATGTATCGTGGATAGCTTCCATGAGATTTTGATTATCCCCACCTCCTTCTTTAAATTGGGTAGTCTTTTCAAATGACGAGTTGTATTTGATTGCAGACATGTGTGTTTTAAATAGGCCATTGAGGTCAAGTCGTGGAACTTCAAGAACTTATTTTATCTTGAAATTATCAAAATTAATATAAATTTCATCCATATGGGGAATAATTTTGACGGTAATTTCTTGAATTCTCTAGGGAAATAGAATGAACTGCCTTTTTCTCCTTTCGTTAAGGAAATGATCCCAGAGCTTGTATTGCTTACAGAATTCAACAACAAAAAACTTATCCAACACATAAAAAGGAAGTAAGGAAAGTTTCCCCTTGAAACCATACAATCTTATGAAACTTAAATTGTCCAAGGTTTCAAAAACCCCCTTTCCTATCAAGAAGGAACCAACTTCTATAGAATATATATATGTGGTGGGGCCATAAACTAGCTTCTTGAAAGTAGACAAAGGAATTTTGAACTTCATAAAAATGATATGGATATTTTTGTCTCCACAATGCTAGAAAGAAAAACTGAATTGGGCCTTTTCCAAAATCAACACTTCTTTCATGAGGCAAGTCTTAAAAAATATGGCAGTATGCAATTGAAAAAATCTAGGAACTCATAAAAAATATTTAATTTTTCCAAAAATTTACAAGCTGGAAAGAAACCTTGCTTGAAATAATTCAAGCCCAATCAAACATGACACTCTCATGAACAGAGAGATCCAAGACATACAATACATATCTTAGGATAATGGTCGTGGATTCTTGTCCAACAATTCTGGCAAATAACAAGGTGAAATCTTTATAGGGGTATTTCAAGGAACATACCTCTATATGGGAGGATTTCTTTGAGTATTATGATGGCTTCAAAAGAAAAGTATCCAAGATTTTAGTCCCTCCATGGATGGCCCTTAAAAAGGCATATGCTTCTAAAATTTTGAACATCATATCAGGCTCCTCGAGGAGCATGAGCATATTTTTGAATAATGTGGGTCCCAAAGAGATAGGTGTCTTCCCATGTAATTACAATTTCCTCTTTTCATTGTTTAAATTGTCGACACACTAGAGAATCAAATCCTTAAAATATGTTACCTTTAGCTTACAACATGCCAATGTTGTTCTAAAAGTCCAAAATTTATTTAAACTCTTTTCTTCATAAGAGAGTGTTGTGTACCATTGGAATGAACGGTCCTCACGTCCTAGGGTATTTACAATGTCACCACAATAGATCTCTTTTTTATTATTTGGAATATTTGGCAAAGGATGATTAAAATGAAAAGGTGGCAGTTTTTTCATAGTAGGAGTTTATAACAACGATTTAATTCCTTACTAATTTCTCCACATACTTCCTTAATATCACATGTTGTAACTCTTAGTTCAAAAATGTTAACAACATGATTTGATTTAGATTTAAGGAGGGGAATTTATGAGAATCACATCACTAATAATGATTTTAATTCACCTCATGTGCCAGTCAATGTGGTGGTACGATCATAAATGTTCTCTAGGAATGCAATTATGTATCAAGATGAATGGAAAATGTCTAAGTATGGAGGTACAAAATGAGTGATGGGGAGTGCATACTGATGATTGTGGGATTGCAGGTTCGTAGGGTGTGGGATATGGAAGGGGAAATGTAAGGATACTTCTGCATATAAAATCATAAAATACACTAAGTATGATAACGACCAATTTTGTATTTTGTGGAAGACTACGGGAAACTTTGGAGTGAGCAGAAATGCGAGATGTGGGTTTGTGGGGTTAGGGTCTTTTGAAACATTGATCACCTCTTGTAAATGGAAAATGGCTAAGTATGAAGAAAGAAAAGTAGAAAAATGAATAAGTGTAGAGACTTGTGGGTTTGTGGGATTGTTGACTTATGATGATTATGGCTGGAGTTTCCACAACTCGAGAAAAGAGAAAAATGGCTAAGTGTGGGATATAAGAGAAGAAAAAAAATTAACCTTTGATCAATGAAAATTGATCAACAAATTCCTAATGTCAAAGTTCCCGAGGTCATAGTTCCTTAGGTCAAAGTTCCTTACGTTAAAGTTCTTGAGGTCAAAGTTCCTCAGGTCATAGTTCCTAATGTCAAAGTTATTGTGGTCAAAGTTCTCGAGGTCAAAGTTCTTGAGGTCATAGTTCTTGATGTCAAAGTTACTTAAGTTATAGTTATTGAGGTCATAGATCCTAAGGTCAAAGTTCCCGAGGCCAAAGTTCTTGAGGTCATAGTTCCTTAGGTCAAAGTTCATTAGGTCAAAGTTCTTGAGATCAAATTTTCTAAGTTCAAAGTTCTCGATGCCATAGTTCTTGAGGTCAAATTTCCTTTGGTTAAAGTTCCTAAGGTCAAATTTCCATAGGTCATTGTTCCTGAGGTCAAATTTCTTGAGGTCATAGTTCCTAAGTTTAAAGTTCTTGAGGTCAAAATTCTTGAGGTCAAAATTCTTGAGGTCAAAGTTCTTGAGGTCAAATTTCTTGAGGTCAAAATTATTGAGGTCATAGTTCCTGAGGTCAAAGTTCTTAAGGTCATAGTTCCTAAAGTCATAGTTCCTAAAGTTATGGGCTCTAAGGTTAAATTTTCTTAGGCCATGGTTCTTAACATCATAGTTCCTAATATCAAAGTTCATGAGGTCATAGTTCTTGATGCCATATTTCCCGAGGTCATAGTTCCTAAGGTCAAATTTTTCGAGGCCATAGTTCCCAAGGTCAAAGTTACCGAGGTTATAGATCTTGAAGTCAAAGTTTCTAAGGTGAAATTTCCCCAGGTCATAGTTATTGAGGTCAAAGTTGTTGTGATCAAAGTTCCTGAGGTCAAATTTCTTGAGGTCATAGTTTCTGAGGTCAAATTTCCTCATGTCAAATTTCTTGAGGTCAAATTTCTCAAGGTAACCCACTACCCCATATATACACCTATGTTGACAATGTTGAGTATTAATCAGGGTAAGTCAACGAACAAAACCAACGGCTAACCCCATGTTCCACCCACTTACACATTGATCCACCTAGGGTTTACCATGATTAACCATATTCACCATGGTTGGCCAACTTTATTGACTTGTCACCCATTAAAACCTATAATTACCTAGAGTGACTAATGTTTGATTATTAGTCAACATAAGTAAACTAACACAATTATCCACTAAACTTTTCTTCCACCCACTAACACTTTGACCCATATGGTTTACCATAATTAATAATGGTCGACAATCATTACCCATATTGACCATGGTTGACCATCTTGACTATAACAACTATATTCACTATTGACGGTCATATCGACCACATTGACTCACTAAACTATAGTCCCTTAATGTACTAACCTCCATACCCACTAACCCTAGTAACCCACTAATCATTGTTGGCCATATTAACCATGGTTGAATCATAAACCCCAAACCCCCGCATTGAATAACCCCACTAACCCTTAACCCCTTGACCTATTAACCCCCTAATCCATTAACACCCTAATCACTAGCCCATTAAGCATCTAACTCACTAATCCCTTAACCGACTAATCCTTAATCATCATTGACCACATTGACCATATATTAACCACGGTGAACCATCATTAACCATATTGACCATGTATGTAATCTTGGCTATATTGACCATATTCATCCATATTGACAATGGTTTATGATTTTTGCCCATATTAACCACAATTGATCATCTTCACTATATTGACCATCTTGGATATATTGACCACATTGGACCACTTACACTTAATATCCTAATTTATAACCTCCTTACCTACTAACCCGAGCAACCAACTAACCATCATTTACCATATTAACCATGGTTAACTATAGTTGATGCACAAACCCTTAAACCTTCTAACCAACTAACCCCATTAGCCTCTAACCCCTTGCCCCACTAACCCATTAACCTAATGGAGCATATTAACCATTGTGGGTCATAATTAATCATAACTGACCATATTGACCATATTTACAAACTAAACTCCAATCCCCTAATTTACTAACATATTTAACCTCTAACCTTAGTAAACCATTAATCATTGTTCACCATATTGACCATGGTTATCCATGGTTGACCCACAAACCTTTGAACCTCCTAATTAAATAAATCCACTAACTCTTGACCCACTAAACCCTTAACCACTAACTCACCAACTCATTAACTATCTCTTAACCCGCTAACTCCAAAACCCGTAAGACTCCTAATTCATTAACCCTTGACCCTCATTTAACATATTGACTATTGTTGACCACAATTAACCATGGTTGACTATATTGACCATCTTAATCATATCGACCATAAAACTATGGTTGGCCATATTAACCACATTGGACCATTATCCCTTAATCCCCTAATATATTAATCTCCTACCCTCTAACCTTAGTAACCCTCTCACCCCTAACCCTTTAACCCATACTAACCTATTATCTATGTTGATTGTAAATTAACATGATCCAAATAACAAAACTAATTGTTGACCTCTAACCCACTAACCATCTATCCAAGTCATTCACACTTGACCCACCCAACCATTACATCTCCATACCTCTCTATATTGTATTATTTATTTATTTATTTACATTCATGTAGATGTTTAGGTAGATGCTTCTATAGATGTTACACACAATGAAACATTGTTATCAACAACATTGATAAAATTTTATAAACTTTTTTTTACATATTAGGCACAAAAAGAGGGTTCCTTTTTGCATTCCCTCAACTAACTATGTTTCAACGTGAAGAGAAAATAAGAGGAGAAGAATGCGAGTAGGGAAAAGGAGCAGAGATGAGAGGAGAGGAGACTGGAATCAAAGGAAGAAGCAGAGTTACAAGGAAAGAGAGGAGACTGGAGGAAGAAAAGGAAAATAAGTAAAGATTTACCCAAAAACCCAAATATTTTTGTTTATTGATCAAATGTAGGCCAAATTTTCTATTCTTCATTTCTTTTGAGGGCTTATGTTGGCTTGTTTTCTTAATTTTTGTAGCTATTAAACAAAGAGATCCATGTTTCATTCTGCATGTTTTATTTTTTAAATGTATTTCATATTTGAGTTCATTTTTGGCTATTTCATTTTAACCATAATAGTTGTTAAATTTTCTTTCATGTTTTAGTTTATTTTTTCCTCGTTCATGGATAGACTTGAAATCTTGATTCATATTCATGTTTCAACAAGTTTATTTGAGGAAATAAAAATAATTGATTTATTATATAGAGATGAAACATTGTTATTACTCAAAATGGAGGAGGAACATGAAGAGAAATCGAGGTTAGTACTACAAGGGCTAAGAGAGCATCAACTTTATGCTAAGTTAAGCAGAAGTTCCCTTTATCATAGGCTTCATCCCTAGATTTATGGGTCAATGGAAATAATAGTACCCTTTAGACATTCTTCAATTCCATTTATGGAATCTTCAACATGCACATATATGCCACCTGGAGAATATAGATCACCTAGAGAGAGTCTATAAAAATGCAATGTCCAACTGCTGAAATTGCAAGAAATCACTTGTTGAAATTGCACTCTCTTAAAAAACTGTAATTTTTAATCCTCAAATTACAGTTTTTGTTTGCTAAAATCACACAAAAAAATTGACATTCGAAATTTAAATATTAACCGATTTTTTGATTGCTAAAAATATAACTTTTTGTTGTTGAAATTGTAAATTATTCTAATTCTTGAAATTGCAATTTTGGTTTGTTGATATTGCGATGTTTGAAAAAATAAATTTCATCAATTATGGATCTAAGAATAACAATTTTAGAAGAAATCATTGTGTTGATTTTTTAGATCATAGAATATTTAAATTCATAACAACATGATCAATCTTTGAAGTCACATTTGATATCTAGACAAATTGGTCTATTCCAATAACTTCCAATCAACAAACCACTAGCCTAGAGTCAATCACACAACAAATCCAACTTAGCAAGGTTTGCAGATAACAAGTTGAGGTTTTAAACCATTGGCTATGATACCATGAACATTGGAAATAGGGTGGAACACGACATGAAATAGAGGACACAATATTGTAGATAATCGAAGAGGAACACAACTTTTGAAGACAAAATGTGGTGTATAAAGATACCGTTATAGCACTTAAGCAAAGCGCACTGTGATCAAAACATCATAGTGCATGTTGTACATATTGATCCACATGATATATTGCATAATCTATGATGATGATAATGACCCAAGGGGTCTTCTTTTATAGTCTCAATTTATGAATAACTTCCATAGAATCTGGAAGATCTTGTCCACATGTAATTGTCGACGGTTAGAGTTGACTATGTCAAATCCAGTATGCCAAGTTGGATCGACAAGGATGCCCGACCTAACCTTCTACAAGTCCAACTTGTAGTCAATTGTTTGGATGGTCGATCCACTGCCTGACTATCTTCAGATGTTGGTCGACTGTCTGATCAACAAGCACGTCGACTACTCGACCAACTGGTGTAGTGCGTTGTTCAATCGTTTAACCAATTGTATCCAGATGTAGGTTGACCTCTTGATCGACTGAACCCAAGTGATATATTTTGATCTCAAATCCAAATTTTGGGACTAATGTGTGCCCATATATGCATGAGAAACTGCATTAGTCAATCAACTCATAGGCTAAAAGTATTTTTGATACACACTTGGATAAAATTATGTGAATTAGGGAATAACACTATTAGCATTTCATAAATGCAATTTCAACA
>JASDQU010711310.1:9086-25019 GCA_032191745.1 Picea mariana
CCTCAAGGGGGATACGAACAAGTGGTATTGGGAGGGACACTTTTCACCCCTGGTGATTTAGGACCCCCCTCCCAATACCACTTACCACATCAAGGGGGTCCGAAAACCACCTTCCCCCCTGCAAAATCGCTCACCCAAAAATTCAAAACCACCATTTTTTTAGTTTCAACCAGTCGACTTCCGGGAAGGATTCCAAAAAACAGGAAGGAATTTTGAAAAACAGAGAGAGGTTTCTCTCTATAACGGGATAAAGAACAAAAACCTCTCTCATTTTGTGCACAAGTACCACCATTTGGGAGAATCGAAGCTATCTTTCAGCCCCTTTTTCAAGTTTCTAGTTTTTTCTGTTTTAGTCCTGATTTTACGAGAGTTATTTCGAAGAGCTAGAGACGAAATTGGAGAAACCAAAGGAGGTTCTTTCTCCAGAAAAAATCATATACAATAAACTCCTACAATTTTTTCACAAGTATCACTGTTGAGGAGAAACAGATCTCTGAGTTGACCCCTTTTTTTGCAGCAGTTCGACCCGTCTTTCATGGCGGACAGTTCAAGATTTTTAGGGATTTTATTTTATTTTTGGTCGAGGTGGTTGAATCCGACTTCCTAATATTGAGGGGTGATCTCTCATATTTATTCATGTAATTTTAATGTGAAAGGAGTTTATTCTTGCACCCAGAAAAGCGATTCTCTGTAATATTTTTTAGATTCACCAGTAATACAAAGGAATTGATTCACAAGATTCTTGTGTTTGGATATTGGTTATGTTATTCTTGATATGTTAATGTTTTCTTACTTTGTTATCACTTTTTTTTCCTAATTCCAATTGTTAAAAGGAAGTTAAAGAACGTAATTTACCTCGTGTACTTTGTATCTGGCCTTTTATCAATCTGCATGTTGTTCTTCTGATTTTAAGTTAAAGAAAATCTTCAATGCTTCTTTACTTAAATGAACCTTTCACTTGTTCTATATTTCCATCACATTTAATTTTAATCGATCTAGCATATTGACTATATTTCCCTGTGAGGAAGCCTTTTAAAATTTGTTTATCTGACCTTAAGTTTTAACACAAACCCCATAGCCCAATGGGATTCTAAAGCATCCCTTCAGCCAAACACCTCAAATCTAAAACAAATTATGCACCTCATAACTAGCCTAAGATCCATGCTCAAACAAATCTAAATCTGACAGAGAGATCCCTCTCTGAGTCTTTGAGGGCTAGATCCTTGACTCCAAGCGGTTTTGATGTTGCCTCTGTGACTGCCTCCACATCCTTGGGAAAATTACAGAGTGCTAACAGCATGGACCCTTCATCATCCAACATTGCCTCACTAAAGGCGCCTACATCTTGGCCTTTCTTGAAGTCTACCCTCTTAAAGAACCCATCAACAGGTTGTACTTAAATAAATTTTATGCCTAAGCATAGCCCCCCTACCTTAGGTTTCTCTTTGTACACATTTGTACATTTATTAGTCTTCTTTACCGCCACCACTCCTCATGTCTGATCTATCATCTGTGTTATTGACAAATGCATCAACCATCATCCTACCACATCAGTTACGCCGACGGTGCCAGCCACTGGACCCAGAATCTCGCTTTGGCCCTCTATACCCCCTCACATATCCTTCTCCACTCCAATGGAATGTGTTTGGGCTTGGCCACCAACAACCAAGCCGAATATGATGTTGTCACCGGTCTCCTTGCTAAGGCCAGTCATCATCACATTCGTCACCTTAGCATTTGTTGGTTATTCTTCTACTATCTTATATTTTTTCTGAGTTTAATTACCCAGGGTTCATGTATGTTCAGGTTTCCAACAAAGCCTCTAAAACTATCGGCGCTCCTGGTGAACCAGAAGGAAACGCAGCGCATGGAGTGCACTACACAGTCTCACCCGAGATAGCCTTAATGGGTGGCTGCAATACTCATGTGTTTACATCCTAGGATTGAGTGAGAGATCTGATAACTGTGTAATAGGAGTGCTACTATAACTCATTAACGTAGTGTATTGTTATCACGATTTATGCATAAATATACTAACTCATTCATTTAACTTATCCATTTCTACTGAAAGATAATAAAGACACACATGAATTCAATCACATAACACAGATGTTATCATGGTTCACCCCCTCCTGGGCTACGTCCACAAAGATCTAGATCTTCGCTCTTTTATTATGGTAGTTCTTCATTATAGCGTTGCGCACTTTACAAATCTTCTTTGTTGGGTAAGATCTATATGAGGAGAACTAGATCGCACCATGCTCCTCGGCCTACTATCTAACCCTCAAGATATACCCTTCTCCGTCCTCTCTAGCTCAACAGCTTACAAAAGTAGGTCATACAGCAAAATATTACATACCGACTTGCTACAACAATTCTCTCTATAATAACGACTAGTCTCTATATTAATCTGAACCCCTTATGATACCTAAGTATCTATATTTATACATTTCTAGCTCTTTGGCCGTTACAATACATTACCAAACCTTAACCCTATCGTTGTTAGGTCTTCCATGCATGCATGTGTGTTGTTCTCCCTTCCAGTTGTCGCTTTCCTCGTGCATTCCTTCTTTCCCAAAATATTATTTCCTTCCACTTTGGTTTGCTTCCAATAGGCCCCCAACACTAACATGTGGCTCATCCTGAGCCACCTAATCTTTGTGCGCTTCTTCGATCTCCTTGGTGATCACCTGGAACTTTTTCGTGAGCTCTGCTACTTGTGTTTGCACCTGCGCGGTCTTCTCCTTGAGTGTGTCTACTATCTGAACTGCAATTTCATCACTAATCAATCCTACACACTCTACCTGAGTCTATGCTATACGTGCCTTGGCTTCTTTTGCATGTGCAATAAATTTTTCTACCCACTCTTGAAGTGGTTCCATTTGAGCTTGATGCTCCTTTTTCTGAGTTTGCGTAGTGGTGAGTTTTGTCTGCAGTTTCTTCATATCATGCGCCCCTTTGACGCACTATGTGATGGGCATTGTCTTCTGCCTCTGCTTGAGGTCTTGGATAGTTATTCTTATCCTTTCTTCTTCCTTGTCCCACTTTTGGACTTGCTATTCCTCCTCTAACTTTGTCCAAAGTTGTGCTGCTTTATCAAACAAGTCGGCTGTTGTGTTTACCTGTTTCTCTATCTTCTGCAGCTGCTTTGTTGCCTCCTACTTCCTTTGATCCTTTACTCTTAGTGGAGTGGTGGGTGTGAGCTTGTCACATATATTCTCGATCTCTTTCTGGTATTAATCAATTTCCTGCATAATCTAATCAATCTTTTCTACTGTTGTGAGTTCGTCCCTCTGCGCAGTGTTTGGAATCTTCTCATAAGTTCTTGCCACTTTTTTTTCCAATCTGTTCATGCGATCCCTCTCCTCTTGGGTCTCAATCTTGGCTTGCTCACATACCATTTCTAGCGCATCCTGCTTCTCCATTTCCTATTGTAATTCAGCTATGTCTATGTGTTCACGAGACTTTACCTCTTGGGTAAAGCTAACCTACAATTTGTGTAGAGCCTTGGATGATATCTGTGGCAATACCAGTTGGATTTGGGCTAAGTCCTTTAGGGGTGTCTTCCCCACGATCTCGTACATGCGTAGCATACTGGGTGTGATGTGGAATGTTGCGTTCGACTGCGGTATTGTTTGGACTATATCTCGCTCTCCTTCTTCCAGACTCTCTTCTGTCTGGGATGTTGATGGTCTTGTACCCATGTTATTGCCCACTATCTGCACTTCCCTGATATGCTTAAGGAACTATCGCATGTCTGTCAAATCCTCTTGAATTATGTCCCTGTGGTGTGCAACATTGTCAAAATCCTCAAATATACAATCATGAACCATTCAATATATCATTTCTCCATCATCCTATGTGATCGTATATTCTGGAGGTGTTCTTTGCACCTTCATTTTCTTGTGCATGCCCCCCATCTGAGTAGTTGGTCTCTTATTAAGGCTTGGTTCCTGGGGATTGGGAATTTTTGTGGTCCCTTACGCAGCCTCGGCCTATTTCTATTGTCCTTTGGCTGGCTGCGTATTATCCCTCTTCCCCTTATGGGTCCACGTGTTCATTGTGCCTTCATTTGTTTGATTTTTCTTTGTCTGGTGCATCCTTCATTTTTTGAGCACTTGGACTTCTTGAGGTTGTGTTTCTCCCTGCCCTGCCTCCTCTTCCGTTGTCCTTTCTGGCAAGTCTTGGGTGAGGAATGGAAGCTTCCACTCGTCTTCCTAGTCTTTGATCACCATGTCGATGTTTCCCTCCATGATCCAGTAGCACATTTGTAGCCACTTCTTGTTGGGGTCCTTCTGCGCCTGTATCCACATCGCATGTCGCATGGCCTTGAAGTTGGCGATATCTCGATATTGTGTGACAGTCTTTGGTGTTATTATCCACATGTTGGAGATGGCCTCCTGTAGGTTGTGAAGGTATCCTTCGAATATAGCTACGTTCATTTTATTTTTCTTGGCATCTGACATGAAGCCAAGTGATAAATACCTTGCTCCATAATTTGGCTTGGGTCTAGTGCCGAAGAATGTGTAACTCGGTTCCTTCCATCCTACAATAGCTATCAAAATGATTAGCCATGAGTAGTGAAATTATGTTCCCAGATCCTGAGCATCCTTGCAGTCATCCAGAAACAAGTTCAAGAGATAGGCTGCCAAGCTCACTGTGGTGCCCTCGACACATTACGCTGCAACTGCGACAACCCCAGTCGAAACTTCCTCCCTGCGGCATTTTCTCAGTAGTTTACAGGCCAAGATTTTTGCGCCCATTTGTGTTGCGACATCATTGATCCTCTTGATGATGATTCCTTGCGTCCCCCTGTTTGTGCCATATTTCTTCTTCATATCCTCCGCAAGCGCTTTCTCCTTTGTCTTATTGTCGAGAAATTGTGCAGGATCCATGCCTCGGGATGGCAATCCTGTAATGTGTGCAATGAGGTCTACATCTATCAAGACGAGCTTGTCCAACCATATGTCTCCATCATGTGTGACTACCATTAGTTGTTTGATGCAACCGCTTGCATACTGTCCTCTGCCAAAGTGTGGTAGATCTAGCAGACCTAAAATTCTTGTTTTCTCCAATCATGTTTCCCACTGGAGTGGTTGATCAATCGGTTCCCCAACCGCATTTATTCCCATAGTCTATAAGTATACTCTCTTTGCAAATTTTGGAAACTTGTCTGTGTCTGCGACATCGTGGTCTGAGTATTTCATCTTCTCAACCTACCCTAGCAAGCCTGATTCCACGCATACNGATAAAACAAGGGTTGTGACAGGTTTCTTGCGAGGTGACCTCGGTACCTATTGCTTTTCTTTATTCGGTGGTGGCTAGCTCGAGGTTACAGCAGCTACCACTTGTACTTTAGAATACCATTCTGGTCATTCCATTACATCTTATACTATTCCTTCTGGTGGGTGGTCTGACACGGTTGTTTGAGACTCGTCTGGCTCGAATGTTGCTTCCTAATTCGTCATCATTCCATTAACTCTCGGAGTTGCTTCGGTGTTCTCTGGTTGCGCCTCCTTCAGGGTTTCTGTGTCTTGGTTTGGTTACTCCTGTGCCTCTGTCGGCATATCTACATTCATTCCCTTCAATGTTCATTGTTGGGTTTCTTCCACCATAGGTGTGGGGTTCACCGGTGTTGTGTCTAGGGATGGGATTTCGTCGACATTGACAATTTTCAGCGGTTTTTGTTCGCCTTCTTCCAATTGTACCCGTGACATGGTTCTAACTCTGGGTTGTCTGGCAGTCTGACTTGCTTCCGCTTTCTTTTTTTGTTCCATGGTGGTGACTGTCGAACATTTTCTGAGTTTGAATGGTCTTTGTTCCCTCTGTGAACTCCGCTAGGTGCTCCTTCGTCTCTATCACTCTCTATCTATTCTTTTTTCGCAAATAGACTCTTTGCTCCCATGTTCATGTGTTGTGTGGGCATCGCATGAAGCTTGTCAAGGACGCTATATTAATTATGGGTTCAATGCACCTCTAGTTCTTTCATACTTGTCATTACTCCACCTTGCCATCTCCATTTGGTACAATTAATGTGGCGTCCCATCAATCCTTTCCGTCATTTAATTCTATATACCTTTGTATTTTTGTACTGCTTTTGGTGTCTTTCTATTTCTTGCTTGTTTCCCTTTTGACTTGGATGTTAGCCTTATCCTCTTCGATTTTTTTCCCTTAAGCATGTGTGCTCTTTCTTCTTTCGGTGCACTGCACCTCTATTGGTATCGTTTAATATCTTCTTCTTCTTTTTTCTTTTTTTTTTATATATATATTCTATGCGGTGGGTGGTCGACTGTCCTTGTATAGCTTCAGTCAACTCTCGTTGATCATCCATTTGAGTTCTATTTCTGATAATTCTTCCAACTGTAAAGCTCCTCCATCTATGACAGTTTTTACTTCATACGGTCCTAACCAGTGCATTTTGAGCTTTCCTGGGTGTTGAAATGATTTGTTGTCATACATCAATACTAGGTCTCCTTCCTTAAAGGTTTTCTTCTTGATGTGTCTATCATGCCAAGCTTTGTCCCTTTCTTTCTAAACTTGTTGGTGGAATCCTGCTAAGATCTGATCTTCCTCCATGGTCATCAACTAGTTTAGTCTCTCCTATAATGCGCTTAGTTCCGTGAAGTGTGTAATTGTTGCTACACGCAAATTGGGTACCAGAAATTCTAATGGCATTACTGCTTCTTGGGCATATACCAATTTAAATGGTGTGTTCCCTGTCAAATTTTTGCACGTAATCCTATAGGCCCACAATACTACTGGTATTTTGAGGTCCCAATCATCTCTATTGACATTACATATTTTCCTCAATGCATTCTCAAGGATCTTGTTAAATGCCTCTACTGTGCCATTTGTCTGTGAGTGATATGGTGTGCTCTTCTGATAATGGACTTCAAACTCTTCAGACATGGCACTTATAGTGTTGTTTATGAAGTGTGTGCCTTGGTCTCTCATCAAAACTCGTGGGAACCCAAATCGAGTGATTACTTGTTCGAATAGAAAGTGTGTTGTTGCTTCTGTGTTGCAATCCTTCACTGGTGCTGCTTTTGCCCATCTTGTTAGGTATTTTGTCGCGGTGATGATGTACCTTGATCCTGTTATTTTCGTTGGTGGGTTGATTGGTCCCACAAAGACTATCACCCATTTATAGAATGCATTCAATGTTATATGTGGTCGTAATGGCATCTCATCCCTTTTGTTGGGTTTACCTATCCTTTGACAGACATCGCATCTTTGATAGTACTCCTTCGAGTCTCGGTGAATGGTAGGCCACCATAATCCTGCATGCAATACCTTCTACACAATAGCTTTGCCTACGTAATGTCCTCCTGCTATTACCTCATGGGCTTCTGTTAAAATTCTTGGTCTTTCATGCTCTAACACATATCTTCACAAGATGTTATCTGTGCCCATTTTGTATAAGTGTCCTGCGATCAGTTGATAGTCTGTAGCTCGGACTACCAGGTTTTTCTTCTACGCGGTGTTGTATTCCTGCAGTGCAGTACCTGTGCTCAAGTACTAAATAATATCTGCAAAGTATTCATCAGCGATCTAGACTGAAAATAATTGTGCATCTGAAAAATTTTCCTCCAAGTTCGTAGGTTCTTCTCCATTTGTGACCCTTGATAGGTGGTCAGGTCCTACATTCAATTTTCCTATCTCAACTATTACTTCAAAGTCAAATTCTTGAAATAATAATAAACATTGACAGATTCTCCCCCTAAACACTGGCTTGTTGACTAGTTATTTAAGGGCTGAGTGATCAGTGAACATATTAAAGTGTTTCCCCAATAAATAATGTATGAACTTCTGTAGTGCGTAGACCATAGCTAGGCCTTCTCTCTCTGTAGTGTTATAGTTCTGCTCTGATTCTAACAGCTTATGACTTGCAAATGCTATGGGGTGATCCAAATCCCCCACTCCTCGCTGTGCCAAGATAGCTCCAAGTGATATAGTTGATGCATCTACATGGACGTGGAATGTCTTCTCCCAATCTAAAAATACTAATATTGGCGTGGTGACCATCTTTTCCTTCAAGGTATCCAGACCATGTTGACTCTCGTCATTCCACTAAAACTTTGTATCTTTGATTAACAATTTTTCCATTGGCGCGATAATTTGTGCGTATCATTTGATGAACTTTATATAGTACCATGTGTGTCCCAATGTCGCTCTTAGCTGATGGACTTTTTTAGGTGGTGGCAAGTTAACAATTACTGCAATCTTTGCAGGATCTACTAGTAAACCTTGTTTGCATATTATATGGCCGAGTAGTATCCCAAATGGTGTTCTGAATATGCATTTTTTTATGTTCAATGATATCTGACATTGCCTACATCTTTATAACATCAGTTGTAAGACCTCTATATGTTCTTTCAACAAAATATAGACTGTCCAATCATCTAGGTATACCTCGAGAAACTGGTGGATGAATTCCTTAAACACGACGATGACTACTCTGGAAAATATTGTTGGTGCATTCTTCAGTCCAAATGACATGACCGTGTATTGGTAGGATCCCCATTCTGTCGCAAATGTGGTCTTATCTCTATCTTCATGTGCTATCTTGATCTGATGGTAGCCTGAGAATCCATCGGTGAATGAGTAATCTTCATGTCCACCTACGTTCTATAACACTTCATCCATGAAAGGTGTAGGGAACGGGTCATTTAGGCATGCATCTTTCAACTTCCTCAAGTCGACACATATCCTTATTCCTCCTTGTTTTTTTTCCTGAACTACCATCGAGCTTATCCATTCTGATTCTTCCACTGGTTCTATGATTCCGACGTCAAGCATCCTGTCGATCTCAGCTTTCCCTTTCTTCTTATATATTGGGTTCAGTCTGTATGGTCATTGTCTGATCGGTCTCTCTTCATGTATGATTGGTATCTTCATCTCTCCTAGCTCTCCTTGTATACCCTTCATCTCTGTAAATGTTATGTGAAACAGGGCATTGTACTTGCGCAGTAAATTTTTTATGTTTTCTACTGTCTACTCATCCCAGTAGTCTCCAATGTTGGCCATTTTGGGGTTCTCAACTGTCCCAATGTTGAATTTCTTTACTTTGATCGAAACGACAATGACTTCTGATTTTATGAGTGGACCTTCCACTTTTCTTTCTCCTTTTGCTTCTTCAATCTAAATATTGTGTGGATTGTCTTCATCTAGTGCTTCCTCTTGCACATGGTAACATGATAGTAGTTCTTTGACTGTCTATTTGTTCCACTGTTGTTCTTCTGTGATGAATTCTACTTCTGGTTCTTCGATGAATATCACTCCTCTTATATTTTTAAGAGCAACATCTATGTTGGGGTTCTGATGCTTGAATGAGAAATTGACTGTTAAATTTTGTTGTAATGTTGTCCAGGTCGCAGTTCCTTTGCACAGTTCCTGGTCTGTATACCAGTTCGTTGGTATTCCCTCTAGAGTGTGTATGAAATGATGAGGCCATTCCTCTAGGGGTGTCATTTTCCACAGCGTTCTACACTTCTCCAAGTGTTTCATTGGTGCCCCATGTCCATCATATCTCTGTTGCTTATTGTTTTTTTGTTCTACGCCAAACCTTAGGCACAGTAACCACTTACATTGGTACCAATATGTGATTGTCTCTTTGTGTGTGCCCCACCATCTTACAGGGGTGGCCTTGAGTGCTATATCAAGTGCTAACAGTCTCTGATTCTCTAAAACTTTGTCTTCATACTATGCCAAGAATGCTTCCAGATTGTTTATTCCGTGGAAACTAGGTGGTTCCCTTATCTCTGTGCCTACCCATCTTACTGCACGTTTTATTCGTGCACATCTTCTCATGGAAAATCCGTGTAACCTTTGTTTCCAATTCTCTAAACCGATATCTAATTATATTGCACATGAAGTGATGATCCGCCAACTAAGTATCCCATCTGTAGTTGGGTTTACGTAATCCTCATCACGCGCAGTTGTTCTGTACAACTGGTTGATTTCCTCTAAGTCTAAGAAAGTAGGTTCTACAAAACTTTCCCCTTCTGATGGGTCTAATGGCATGATGACCCTATATTCGCATGACTCAAATGTCATCTTTCTTGTCTTCAAATTGATTATGGCCTGGTTTTCAAACACCCAATCCAAACCAAGCAACATTGGATATGGTGTTGTTTCATCCACTACTTCAATGACTTCAAAATATGCTTTAGTGCACACCCCATCCAGGTCTATTGTTACTCCCTTTAGTCTATTGATTGGTAGAACTCTGTGTTGGTTTGCTAGTTTTAGTTGAACACATGAGTAACCTAATGTGGGCTCTCCCATGCATTTCCACATCTTCTTTGGTAATACATTAACTTCAGATCCTAGATCCAGTATGATGTCTCCCATGTTGAAATCTCTGACGTTTGCATTCAGTCTAAACTCCCTACTTGTTCTTATCCTTGTATGTAGGTGATTGACTGTCTTTTGTTCTAGTTTTCCTTTTGTTTCCATACTACATATTTCTAATATGTTTTGTAGTATTTACACAGAAGATGGATCATTTAATACTTTGACACATTATTGCAAGAAGCCCTTGATTGTACTTACCTGTCCTGTAGATTGGATTTCGTTGGTATGATCCAATAATGGAGGCATCTCGTATTCTGGCGCTTCCTTTCTTTGTTGTGGAGTTGAACTCATCGCAATGTCCTCCTTATGAAACTCTTGTCGAGCCTGCTTAAATATCTCCTCCTCCTTCTGTGCGTCGAACTGCTTCCCTGGCTCAGCGTTCTTCTTCACCCATTGGTGTTGTACTGGTTCTTGTCGAACTGCGTTGTTCCCTATTGTAGCTCCTCTGTGGGTAACTATGTTGATGTTATGTCCTTCATCCTTCACCTCAGCTGAGATCCATTAAACATTCTGGTTGTTCTGGTTTCTCTTTTCCTGAATATTTACTAATAGTGTTGGATATTTTTTTGTATCATGGTCCGATGTGCGACAATACATGCAATTTGTTGGTGAAAGTGAACATTCCCTTGCATAATGTCCCAGTTGTTGACAATTTTGACATACCACTGGTCCTCTACCTCATCCAAAACCTACTCTTGCTCATCCTCCACCTCTTTATCATGCTCGATCTCCTCTCGGCACATTGTACTGAGGCGCCTGATTGTATTGCGTGGTATTGTACTGAGGCTGTGTTGTGTTGTACTATGGTTGTGCAGTATTATATGGTTGTTGTGCAATATTATATTGTTGTTGCACAATGTTGTATGGAGCTGGAACTTGATTAAACTATGGTGCAACTTTCCCGATCATCATTTTTTTCTACACTCTATATTCATCTGATGTCCTCTCTCTCATCAACTCCATAGTTCTACAAGATTTATCGTCATGGCCCACTAACTTGAAAAAGTTGCAATACAAACTCTTTGGGACTATCTGGTATTTGTGCATCATTGGGCAGTGATATGGATCGTGGCCTAGTTTCTTACAGACTTTGCACCATAGTCCTCCTGTTGGTAACGGATTTGCCATTCTTGCTGCCATGTATTGGGCGAATGTTGAACATGCATTCTTGTGGTGTCCTTCTGTCCTGCATGTAGTACACCAAATAACTTCTCGTTTGTCCTTACTCTTATTCTAGTTTAGATTAAACATTAACTTCTTCAAATCCTCCTTCAGTTCTTCGATAGTTGGGTATGTCTATTGATACTGATTTTCTTCTAGTTAGAGAGCTGCCTGCAGAGCCTCTGCCTGCATCTGAAACTTCTGTTGTCGCAATGGATATTTTAATTGTGGGAGCAGTGAGTTGACAAATAGGTGCCTATGTTGCATATCAATCATGAGATATTTCAACTTTCCCTTCACTCGCTTGAATCTCTCATCAATCTCCCATATGGAGTCTCCTAGTTTCTGTCTAATTTCAATCGTCTCATTCATGTACTGATCTTTTGAACTCGGCTTCTAGAACTCATTTATCAGTAATTTCTTGATGTCTGCAATTTTTTTTGTTGTCCCTGCTGGATTGTTTGTGGCTAAACTCATATACCAATCCAGTGCACGATCCCTTAGTGTAATATCTAGATGTGCCAGTTTGGTATCCTCGTCTATGATTTTTTTTTCTTCCCAAATCTTCTCACATATGAACAAATGTTTTTTTGGGTCCTCTGACGCCTCTCCTTTGAATTCCGGTAATCTAATGGTAGGATCGTGTCTTTCCATTCTGAATGTTGAACTACTACCTCCGCGCGGTGTAGATACTTGACTAGTGTTGCCTGAACTAGCTCCTCCAGTTGTTGTTCCTTGTGTAGATGTACTTCTCGTTGTCTGACTTCTTCTGAAATTTGGTTGTCTACACGGTGGTGTTCTCTTTGGTGTATTAGTCGCACATGGGTTTATGGGTTCCACACTAACATTAATAAAGGTAGTATTGTTGCCTTCTCTTCTCGTTCTTGGACCTCTCATCTTCCACTCGTATGTTGCACGTAATATTTCCTCAATATTCTCTAGAGCCCAGAGATCCTCTACCTCTTCCTCATCACTTGCCAAGCCTTCCCTCATGGCTACGTCTTTCTTCTTGGTATTCACCTTGTATTGGTAGGGTACTCCACTACTCATCTTTCCAGTTGTCGCCATGATCTGCTTGATCTAGTCATCGTCCATCATGATTGGGTCCAAAGGTTTCTCCTCCTTTCCCTTATCCTTTCCTCCTTCCATGTCTCCTCTTTCTGTCAGTGCTTCCCCCCTTCCCCCATGCATGAAGGGAAATTTAGTTGTCTGACTCCATTGTCATTACACATTTTTTATATAACAATATCTTAATAGATGTATACAATGATCTAATGTACCTTCCTCGTGGTCTGCGTAGAAACTCTTTCTCTACTGTGCTATATGACTTCGCTGTGTCTACTAAAAACTCTGTTATAAATCCTGCTACAATATTGTCGAGCCAAAAGTCTACTGCGCGAGTGAATTTGTTGTTCACCTGCTGTAACTGCTCAATCTGCATCAGAGTCCATTCTAGTTGTTGGATCCGTTTCGTTGCATGGTTATCCTTCAAACTTAGTATCCACTCCTGTAATAAATGTGGAAAATCACAGAAAAAGACTTCATGCAAATCAGTAAAGATTTATTTCTCAAGATATTTGTGGGGTTTTATTCTAGGGTTTTTGTTATCTTTTTGTGCAAACTCCATTTTTTTGGTTCTTAGCCAAGTTTCAATCTCTGGTTTTGTGGGATTCCACGGTCTCAACATCCCCTTCTATTGGCTCATTGCTTTCTTATTTTCTTTACTCTTCTCTTTCTCAACCTATCTCATCTACTCAATAATCTCTTGTTCCTACCAAAGGCAACAGAACCATTTGTTGGTTATTCTTCTACTATCTTATATTTTGTCTGAGTTTATTGACCCAGGGTTCATGTCTGTTCAGGGTATCAACAAAGCCTCTAAAACTATCGGCCCTCCTGGTAAACTAGAAGGAAACGCAATGCATGAAGTGCACTACGCAGTCTCACCCAAGATAGTCTTAATGGGTGGCTGCAATACTCATGTGTTTACAGCCTAGGATTGTGTGAGAGATCTGATAAATGTGTAATAGGAGTGCTATTGTAACTCATTAACACAATGTACTATTATCACGATTTATGAAGAAATATACTAACTCATTCATTTATCTTATACATTTCTACTAAAAGATAATAAAGACAAACATGCATTCAATCACATAACATAGATGTTACCGTGGTTCACCCCCTCCTGGGCTATGTCCACAAAGATCTGGCTCTTCGCTCTTTTATTATGTTAGTACTTCATTACAGCGTCGCGCGCTTTACAACTCTTCTCTGTTGGGTAAGATCTATATGAGGCGGACTAGATCGCACCAGGCTCTTGAGCCTACGATATAACCCTCAAGATCTACCCTCCTCCGTCCTCTCTATCTCAACAGCTTACAAAAGTAGGTCATACAGCAAAATATTACATACCAACTCGCTACAACAATTCTCTCTATAATAGCGACTAGTCTCTATATTAATCTGAACCCCTTATGATACCTATGTATCTATATTTATATGTTTTTGGCTCTTCAGTCGTTAAAATACATTACCAAAACCCTAACCTTACCGTCGTTATGTCTTCCATGCATGTGTGTGTGTTGTTCTCCCTTCCAGCGGTCGATTTCCTCGTGCATGCCTTCTTTCCCAAAATCGCCTTTCCTTCGGCTTTGGTCTGTTTACAACAATGTCCTATTAGATTCCCAACTCATCGCCCTGTAGCTCAACAATGTATAGAATTTCCAAGATCCTTGCCACTTTCACAAATACCTGCAAGTTAGACTCCTATCTCGCAACTTTGATTCCATCACATTTACACATATTCCAAGACAACTCAATCAAGTAGCAGATCACATGGCTAACCTAGTATTAGATTGGCACTTATCACATTAAAAAACATCATATACATAACATCACACATCTTTCAAAGCACATAGAATATACATTATACATAAATCCAAAATATATCCATCATATATATATATATCATGAAGGTCCCCAATGTTTTACAAAGAATATACATATACAATCACTCTCGGGATCATGAGTCCTATCACCCCTATGAGTACGAAAAATGGGCATCCAATACCCTATACAAAACTGGGCCCATAAACATATATACATAAAAAATAGACTCTTAAGGTTCCCCCAAAGCTCCCCTCGAGATCTTTTGTCATCCAGAGGTGCCCCACTAGTTGGGGGCCCTCCGGCTCCAGGAGACAGTCGACCAGTCATCGCTTCCCCTGCCACTACTGCTTAGTAGATCAAAGTCCCTCACACATTGGTCCATGACCTCCTCGTCCTAGATGTGCGCCCATACGCCCTTAGGCACACCCTGCAAGACCCACTTGAATCGTCTGCGCATATCCTCCAACATGGTCGCAGCATCCTTCCATGGCTCTCTAGCTTTTCTAGCACCAGTTTCATCTCGTTGACGCCTCTCTCTAGCCCTCGGCTCTCCAGGTGCATGTCGATCTAGCTCCCTGATGACCTCAGCCTCTCGTCCACAGGGTCCCACGTCTACAAACCAACACCAGAGATAGTGTCAGCATCCATATACATATATAATAAATGTTATCTACCAAAATCACAAAACATAAACAAACTATAACACATACCTCTCTCATCCCGGTCCTCCCGAAGAGGTAGCACCATATTTGGGTCTTGTCTGTAGTCCATACCTGCATATGGATAGCGAAAAATAACCTATGGCATATGACGCCACACTCATGAAACCATGGCTGTGAAGTAGTGACCACCCTCACCTCCTTTATGCTAGGCCAACACATGGGCCCATTGCGTTAGTCGAGGCTCTCGTCACCCCGCTGACTCTAGTAGAATACATTGGCGCAGTAGATGCACTCTCTCCAAAAACCAGGCCACTAGCACAAACCCAAACACAAAGTCACTAGAGTCAGCTCGCCGACACCGGTATAGCTAGAAATAAATCTTGGTGTGCATCATCATACCCCATGCAAACAATTCCCCATCCAGAACCTTCTCCACCACCCTCAACTGACCACCAATGTTTCGTTGAGTACCCAAGGATCTGTAGATCCTCACCACCATCATTGTTATGCAATCAATCAAGAGGTCATCAATATCCTCAATATGAACAACTGAACCTGACATCGGCTTTAGCCCAGTACAGTGATGATCGACCATAGTCTCCACCCGATCTTCCCCAGGTAGATGGGGATCAACATCCAGAGCCATCCCACAGAATGGGAGCCCCATCAAGAAGTATACATCCTCTGTAGCAGACAATTTCAACTACTCCCCCCTCTCAATGAAGCACTGCAGATCAGTGCTCCACATCCTCACCAGAAACTGTAGTAGGTACTCATGTGATTGTATCAAAGGGAAATCGAAGAACTTGAGCAACCCACAGGTTTTGAAGTGTCTTCGTATGCCCGGTTGTGCCCTCGCAGC
>JASDQU010711311.1:12303-23703 GCA_032191745.1 Picea mariana
TATAGCCATCGATATAGACTGGAACATTTATATTCATCTCTTGTGAATATAAAAGTTTTTTTTACAATTGAAAGTTAAAACAATAGAATGGTGGTTTCAGTATGATGGAGATTTGCAATTCCTTCCATGCTCAACATGGAGTTCATAGTTTAGTACTTAGCATCTCAATAACCATAATGTTAATTTGCTTTTGCAAGTCTTTGATTTTTTAGGGGAAAATTTGCATTGCTCTCAAGACCTCTTTGGGAGAGCATTTGAAAGGTTCATAATTAGGGTTTCATCTTTTTTTAGCCACAAGCCTCTTGGCCTTCAACCCCTTCTTCCCATGAAGTGAGGGACAACTTGTTCTTGGGTCAGTATACCTGAAAAACCCAAAAGGTGAGGAGATGAGGGGATGAAGTGTGGAAAGTGGAAAGTATGGTCATGAATGGTACGATGACTCATCGAAAGGACTTCCCAATAGCATACATATCCCTAAGGGTGACCCACTTACTAGGGTACAACGTCAACCTCCAAAGTGAAACAAGGCAAAGAGCATAATTTCCAAGCAAATGTCACATAATAAAAAATAGTAATAGATGCAACAAACTCAAATGCTTTAAATATTGAAATGAAACTCACCATTATACCTGACTTGTATATCATGGAGCAAGACCCAATGTCTTCCGAAGGCCAGTTAATGTGGTGGATACTGTCATGATCAACCTAGAGTTGTGGTGGTGAGGTGGGTCTCTGTTTGTGCAAGTGGACACTGCTGGTCAAGTTGTCTCTTGGTACTCCATGTCTGCAACCTGAGGGCCTCGAGACATCATCTACTTAGTTATCCCATAAAATGGGGATAACAAACACTTCACGTCCTGAATCAAAATTAAAATAATGTTATATAGTATTTATTTACTTGGCCATTAAACTTGACTTTTGTGTTTTTCTAATGTCTATGTGTAATCAACAAATTATATTTATATGTAATAAATATATATCATTTTATCTTTATTTCTTATAAGTGTTATAACTTTGTCTTGAAGCTTGACATATGGTGACATCAACATTATCTAACGTCTTTTCCAACTACACTGTAAAATAATATTTTGATGAAATCAAGCCATAAATACCTTTTATTGCAATCAAGCTATCAATGCAAATCATTTAAATCTTCTATTTGTTAAGTGATTGACTATCACAGTGAATGACAAATAATTTAACAAGCCCGTAACACACTAACTGTTTTTTCCTTTATTGAGATAATCAACAATCCAACATTATCCAAGTGTATTGCTTGCCACTCTCAACTTTGAAGGCCCAAAACCACATAGACTTAAATTTTAGTGGCTAGATGATTAATTATTCTTTGGGGTTATGGTCCATTTGCTAGTTTATAATTGCTCCTCGTTCCATGGTTATCTTAACTTTATTTCAACTTTTAAAAGCATAATGTATTGAGTGCAATCCTCTGTTTATTTTAAGATATGCATAGATGATGCATTATCACAATCTTCAAACATTTGGTGTAACTTTAGTTTTTTGCCTTTTAAGTGCATACAACTACTATGTCAAAAAATATCTCTAAGAGGTAGGTATAAGCAGCTTCGCTGCTAATTTCACTTGTTTTATCTATTAATTTGTATGCCTTATTCATAGCAAAACCTTATTTATAACCTTATTTACAACAATTGATAACCACTTGTAGTACACCTTTCCTACAATCTAATCCAACAAAAAATAAAAGTAGCACTTAATATTAGATGAGGCCATCTAAGCAACAAAATTTCCATTTACCTATTAATGAGTCATTCGTATGTATCCACTTTAAAAACGTTCTTTGTTAATGAATCATTTTGAGTAGCCATATAAAAGTTGTGCATTGCATCGAAAGGCACTTTCTACAACTCAGTCTGAGGGAGATGTGTAATTTCTTCTGTGCTCAACATGGAGTTGACACGTGGCATTTACAAAAATATTAATAATAAAAACTTATTTCAATGTCTAGCTAGTTTGTATTTCTATATTTCTATACACAAAGAATAGGAAGAGGTTGGTTATATATATATATGAAGTCATCGATATAGACTGGAACATGTATATTCATCTCTTGTGAATATAGAACTTTTTTAACAATTGAAAGTTGGCACATGACATTTAAAATAATATTTTAACATTCACCTTCAATAAAATAATTTTATCTCAACTTTATAATTTTATCTCCATCATACTCAACTCACCAATATGCATCTACAGAATGTATCACCTGTGAACTCCATGTTGAGCACGGAAGGAATTGCAAAACAATTTAAAGCAAAAAGATTCTTATGGTTAAAACATTTGAATGGTGGGTTGAGTATGATGGAGATTTGCAACTCCTTCCATGCTCGACATGGAGTTCAAGTCATTGACAAATTTTTAAGGAGTAATCTCACCATAATTCTTTTTTTACAGTTTGTTAAGAAGGATTACAGTTTTTAAGGAGTTCTTTTGTTATCATTGTTTTGTAACAATTTGCTAATGAGGCGAACAAATGGAGTGTGGTTTCAATTAATTTATGCTGAAATATCTTTTATTTTCAAAGTTATATCTTTTGAAATCCAAAATACATGGAAAAGCATACATAATGTGGTCTATACTATACTTTTTAATTTTTTACAAAATTTAATATCGATAATGTTGCATATGTATTAATTAAAAAACAAATTGTACAAGGTTCTTGTTGTTGGTCTACCACGTCTAAGGAAACTAGACCAGCAATAATAAAGGAGTTTATCCAGTTTCATAGGTTTGAAGGACCAATGTAGCTTGAAACCATAAACCATAAAACATTTAAAATTGAAACTAGCAGAGTAAAGTTTGAGAAATAACTTCCTAGTATTCTAAAAGCTAGATTGAGGCAAGGCTACAGTATCCTAACCTTTGAAAATGAGAAACAAAATAGAAATTAGAGCTATTATCTAAGAAATTAAACAAGAGGGGGGTGCTCGTTAGCCACTAGAACTTGAGGTTGTGGATAATCTAGATTGGAGAATTCGAGCCCAACAGATTTCCCAGTGTTGAGTTTTGTACCTTGGGAGGTGTTCTCCATGTTCTTCTGACCTCCTTAGCACATGAGGGAAGGACATTACACTTTGTACCTTGTACTTTTGTCTAATTTCACTTTGACTTTGTCTAAAGTGAAATTTAGTTATTTTTGGCCTAAATTTGACATAAATTTGACTTAGGAAACTTAACCCAAAGTGGGTTATTGACTTAAATATGAATGGGGAGATCTCAACCATTGATTAGATGGGAGATGAGATGATCTCCACCATTCATGTTTTAGGTTTCCTTTTGGATGTCAAAGAGGGGTGCAAAGGGTAAAGGAGGGCGTATTGTTCATTCATTCACTTGTTCATTGAAAGAGGAGCTCTTGGAGGATGAGCATGAGGTCAGATTTGTGAGGATGCTTGAGCTTGGGCGCTAGCTTTCATGGAGGGAGGCTACTAGCTACTTGCTTGGATTATTTACTGGAGAGGTTCGACTTCTGAGGAGGGCACATTGCCAGATTGGGGTGCATCAGTAGTTGAGAGACTTCTAGCCATCAGATTGCAGTGAGATCAGTTGCAGAGGAAATCCATTCAACAGAGCTTCATTACTGTGGAGGGGTTTCCATATCTGAGCTCACAGTTTGCAATTGGAGCAGATTCAGTGGATTCGATAGCTTGTATGTTGGGCGCACCATTCTGGAGCGCTCTTGGAGGTTTTGGGCTTGTATATCAACTCATATCGAGTTGCTATTGTATCAGGTTACATCATTTATTGTACTTGTTGTATTCCTTCTTCTTCTTTCCTCATATATACATATACATTCCAAACTGGTTTTCCCCAGGGGGGTTTTATCCAGGGTCATGTTGACCAAAAATACCTGTGTCTACAAATGCATGTATTGGTCTCTTAGATNTAGGAAACTTAACCCAAAGTGGGTTATTGACTTAAATATGAATGGGGAGATCTCAACCATTGATTAGATGGGAGATGAGATGATCTCCACCATTCATGTTTTAGGTTTCCTTTTGGATGTCAAAGAGGGGTGCAAAGGGTAAAGGAGGGTGTATTGTTCATTCATTCACTTGTTCATTGAGAGAGGAGCTCTTGGAGGATGAGCATGAGGTCAGATTTTTGAGGATGCTTGAGCTTGGGCGCTAGCTTTCATGGAGGGAGGCTACTAGCTACTTGCTTGGATTATTTACTAGAGAGGTTCGACTTCTGAGGAGGGCACATTGCCAGATTGGGGTGCATCAGTAGTTGAGAGACTTCTAGCCATCAGATTGCAGTGAGATCAGTTGCAGAGGAAAGCCATTCAACAGAGCTTCATTACTGTGGAGGGGTTTCCATATCTGAGCTCACAGTTTGCAGTTGGAGCAGATTCAGTGGATTCGACAGCTTGTATGTTGGGCGCACCATTCTGGAGCGCTCTTGGAGGTTTTGGGCTTGTATATCAACTCATATCGAGTTGCTATTGTATCAGGTTACATCATTTATTGTACTTGTTGTATTCCTTCTTCTTATTTCCTCATATATACATATACATTCCAAACTGGTTTTCCCCAGGGGGGTTTTATCTAGGGTCATGTTGACCAAAAATACCTGTGTCTACAAATGCATGTATTGGTCTCTTAGATCTCTTTATTTTTAGCGGTAAAGATTTTTAGGTGTGTTATATTTATTTTGGTATGCATGTGCTAACATCTGGACACTAAAACTACATGCTAGAGCACCCAAAATCACAAGTATAACCATAACAAATCAGCAAGAAACTTTGGACTGTTGGCTGTTATAAAACAAAAGAAAATACTTTACCTGGCAGTTGAAACTTAGAGCCTAACTATGGTCAAAGACAGACCCAGTAGGCAAGCTGATAGGACCTGCAAAATCTTCACTCAACAACAAATTAACCTTGTTGTCCAAGAGATTTATCTGCAATTGCACATCATGAAGTTGGAGGAGAATTTCCTGGTGCACCTCGTTCCTTTTGAGTACAATTTTGTCCATTATCATCTTCAAGTGCTAGTATAAATCAACGGTCCGATAATACTTGGATTATTTAGCTCATGAAGAGCTTGGATATGGTATCCAAGAGAAGATATTTGCATTGACCTCCCCATGAGAGACGAAATGTCGAATAATCCTAACATCTGCTTTTGCTAAATCAATTTATGCGTTTATCTCTACTAGTGTATGAACCATGTAATTTGAAACAGCGTCCTCGAACTCCGACGAGACCCTCAAGAGCGGCCTACAATTGCGTCTGCGTCGACTGTAACCACCTCGTGCCAAGTAAGGAGAATGGAGGGGAAAGCAAAAGAGTAAGGAGAGGTGATGAGGGACAACGATATCGGGAATGGGTGGGAGGAGAACAAATCACTGGAAACGATGTAGGGTGGCGAATGACGACGGAGGGAAAGAACATTAATGAGGCCAAGGGGGAGGTCGATGGTAAACCATGGCATAGAGAGGAAGAGGGAAAATCTGGGAGGTTCTTGTATGCCAAGAAGTTGCCATTATTGGAAATAAAATCTTTCAACTCCCAAAAAGCATCGACAAATAATCATAGTACGAGGTGACGAGTGAAGGAAAGGGAAATTATGTTTGCCAAAGGAAGAAGATAAATGGCTATCATAAGCAAGAGGCGAGGGAGGGTACATGGAAGGCAGCAGGACCAGTAGGTCGTTATTGAGGCATGTGGAGGGCAAGTGGACAGTTGTCTTGAGGGCAACCCACCCTTCTAATCTCATCTCAATCATCCGATATGAGGAAACTTATATATTATAGAAAAACGATAAACAACATAAAAACAAAAATATTTGATTTTAATCTTTTCAATATATATATATATATATATATATATATATATATATATAGAGAGAGAGAGAGAGAGAGAGAGAGAGTATAGTAAAAAAATGTTTAACTTTAAAATATGTTATTTTAAAATTTATTTTACTATTTTAAAAATAGTTAATATTAAAATTAAATCCCATACTCAAAATATTGAAAATTAAAATAGATTTAGGTTAATTTATTTTATTACAAATTTGTGTAATAATTATAATCCTTTTTTAAGGTTTTTCTTATTATTGTAAGTTTTTTTTTTTTTTAGTTTTGTTTACCACCATTTTTAGTGTAACTTTATATTGCTTAGGCCAATCCTCAAAGTTAGAGTTTCTATCACAATTTTCTTGTCCTATTATTGGTCCTCACTTGCTACCCGAGACCCTGTGAGCACAAAAGTTTACCCTCCAATTCGAAGTTGATATATGTGTTAGGACAACAGTAAAAACTTAGCTAATTAAAGGAGTAGGGCCCCAATTGTCACTGACCAAACCCCTCTCCGTTTGGGCTAGTGCTTGCTAGCCTCTAGGGGGAGTCCTTAGGCACAATGAAGGGCTTTGTTGTTGTGGTATTTAAGTATGATTTATGCGTATAAAACCTACAAAACAACAAGTTGTTCTTCTTGGACAACATGTAAAAGGAGTGGAAAATGATGAGGAAAAACAATCTTCTACACTTGGAGGGAACCTGTAGCATTAGCACAATGATAATTGACTGGAAAGAAGAAGAAAACTATTCAAAAAGATTAGAATTAACCATAATTAACAGTTCCAAAAATGACATATCGGATCGCAAATTTACCATAATACCGCCAAGAAAGAGGTTTGAAGACAAACATACACTTTTTTATTGATGAAGCTTACAAGAGGATTGTTTGCACCAAATTTGGAAAGCCTAGAACTGGTACAATGACTACTTTTCTCAAAGAGGAGCCACTAGACTAGAGAACAAGAGAGAAGAGAATGAGAGAGACACTATGTTGCTACTGCGATGATCCGACCAAAAACCAATGACAAGCCTTCAATATATATCCAGTGAGGGTGCATATCCCAAGGGAGGAAGAGGGCCCCGATTGTCATTGACCAAACCCCTCTCCATTTGGGCTAGTGCTTGCTAGCCTCTAGGGCGAGTCCCTAGGCACAATGAAGCGCTTTGTTGTTGTTGTATTTAAGTATGATTTATGCGTATAAAACCTACAAAACAACAAGTTGTTCGTCTTGGACAACGTGTAAAAACAATCCAAAATGATGAGGAAAAACAATCTTCTACACTTGGAGGGAACCTGTAGTGTTAGCACAATGATAATTGACTGGAAAGAAGAAAAGACATATTCAAAAAGATTAGAATTAACCATAATGAACAGTTCCGAAAATGACATATTGGATCACAAATTTACCGTAATACCGCCAAGAAAGAGGTTTCAAGACAATCACACACTTCTTTATTGATGAAGCTTACAAAAGGATTGTTTGCACCACATTTGGAAATCCTACAACCGGTATAATGACTACTTTTCTCAAAGAGGAGCCACTAGACTATAGAACAAGAGAGAAGAGAATGAGAGAGACACTATGTTGCTACTGCAATGATCCGACCAATAACCAATGAAAAGTCTTCAATATATAACCAGTGAGGGTGCATGTCTTAAGGGAAGAAGAGAGGACGCATGAGAGGTTAAGTTTGGAGTCCAAGTGTATGTGGGAGAGAAGTAGGTAGAGAGTGTGAGTTCACATGGAGTTAATGTGCATTAAGAGAGAAGGAATGCACCCTATATGTTAGGGAAGCATGAAAGTGAGTGAATAGTGAGTTAAGTGTGAGAAAAAGGGGTAGGTAAGGCACATGGGTGCATGAGAGAGGCTAAAAATAACTGCAAGTTCAAGTGACTGAGAGATGCTGAGAGACAAGTGGAGTTTAATTAGGGAATGTGTCCACATGCAAGAGAGAAGAGAGGGGGCATTTAGGGAGAGAGGAGAATTGGATGTGTGAGTGAGAAAAGCGCCCAAGTTAACTAGAGTGTGAGAGGTAGGTGAAAGCCAAAATTAGTCGCAACACATGACTTGATGTTCAGTTGACTCAAGTGTGAGGAGGATTATACGACTAAACTCATGCGACCCCCCTTCTCAATTATTAATAATTTATCACATGMTCAAATATCAAGAATATGCGCCCTCTGCYTAGGTGGATGCCACGTCATTTTATAGAGATGCCACATGTCGACCTATGAGGGTGCCACTTGGMACTGCATGGATGATGATTGGACCTGATAAATATAGAAACTTCTAAAAATAGAATCTCACTCCTGAATTTTAGGAAAATTTTCACATCATCCAGGATGACTGGGGGGCCACCRCCACATGACGCTATCTAAAAATAGACRCTGCTAAAAATATAAAGTTGTTTGAATGCCATTGACTTTATACTCGTTGATCTCGTCTTTCTGCCAGGAATCYGAATATGCAATCGGAACGAACATGCGAGCCCTAGTGCTCAACCTGCTAAAAATAGTAAATTATGCCACATCATCCCGGAAAAGATCCAAAAGACTTTGGATGTCTCAAGTATCAACACTACATGCTCAGAATCCGAATCAAGGGCTTTGAGCAAAACCTGCTAAAAATAGAAAGTTATTGCATGTCGCCCAGAAAAGTGTCATCGGGCCTAGAATCATGCATGGACTCATACTGTATGCTCATAGCTGCTCCAAACTATCAAGAGACCCACTCAAACTGTCTCCTAAAATATAACAACACATGTTTATTTACATCTCTCTCAAATATGTGTGGAAACCAAGTCAACTCTAACTCTGAACCAAACCACCATGTACATATCATTTACTTGCCTCTGATGGGAAAGTACTCTTGCTCAATACAAGTGTTAAACTCTGGGAGAATCTCAGAATGCCATCCAAAATAATGCATGTTGGCTCTTAACCCTCAAGATTCTTAAGGGTGAATATCTAGGGCTTAACAGACCCCCATATAACATTCATTAAATTCTCATATTTTTGGTCAAGCTCATCGAGTTTGTTGAGTATTTTAGTGTGTTGGGTGCACTTTACTTCTATAGTCAAAGAAATGAAAGTCTTCATCTACCAATACAAATCCACTATCTTCAAATATTTAGTGTCTCTACTTCTTGAAAATAAATTGTATATTAGGAACCCATGGAATCATCTCCTCATCTACATTGTCAGTGGATGTCAGTGTTCAATTCTCCCTTTCCCTACTTTCCATCTCTTCTACTTCTTTCGTAACCACCATAGAAAACATATGGTTATATGCTTCTAGCTACCACTACAGAGGACAACTTAAACCTATTCTTTGAGGGTCTCATCCATGGCTCTATAGTCGCCTTGCATTTCCTCAGTCTCTCCTTACATAGCCCTCCCTTTCTGGTCTAGTTGATTAAGTTTGTTGAGGATTTCAATGTGTTGGGTTCCCTTTACTTATGTAGTCAAAGAAATGAAAATCTTCATCTGTGAGTACAAATCCACTATCTTCATATTTAGTGTCTCCACTTCTTGAAAATCTTATATTAAGAGCCCATGGAAATCATCTCCTCTTCAACTTTGTCACTAGATATCAATTTTCCTTTCTCCCTTACCCTATAAGCCCAACTCAAATTTCCAAATAATCTAGAATAATAACCAACAAATAGATAGGTAGCCTTGGATTCAAATACACATATCTATGTTGAGCTAATGAAATCTATTTCCTCTTTTGAATGCCCATTCTCCAATCTAAAGCCATCATCAATGCGTCACCTACTTGCCATAATGAACCAAGTTAAATTATATGTTTTATTAGGATGGTGAATATCAAGGTATAAGCACAGAAGCTAAGTCGTGATGGCTCAAAGTATTCTCTTTCTCTTCCCCGATCTCCTCCCCACATGCAATCATGCCAAACCTAACTTTTGCATGTTCTTCCAATTAGCATACCACTCTATTGCCTTCATATCTCGCTAGCACCATATAGGAGGAATTTTGTTTATTAACATTATAAATCAAACTAAGAAATTTAATAATGTGCTTCTTAATATGTTCTTCCAATATTTATTTTTACTCTTCAAGAACAATTGATAGTAAATATAAGTTTGAACATGGCTATCATGTAATTACTATATTAAGAGGGTTAGAATATGTCTTTCAAGTTGCTAATCATGGCAATTTAAAGCACGTTTAAACTCTACCCAAGTTCACTAAAGCCAACTCAATAGTTAAATTTGACGAGTATTTACTTGTATTCTCCTTATTTAACTGTCATATATCAGGCAATTTCAAAATCGCGCCCAGAATGTCGAAACTCTGAGATAATCACATGGGTCTTTGGGTGTCTCCGTCTTGACTCAAATCATGCAACTTGCACCATGGACGCTAAAGCCTAAAACCTGAACATTGAGCCCTAAAGGTTGAGACTCGACTCACACATCACACCCACACCCATGGGCCTCAGTATGCTATAGAAAATACTAACCTATAGGGAGAGAGTAATATGAAGTGACTTTTATTATTTGTCTAGGTGAAATAGTGATTTTCCATTTGATTTTGAGAGCTTTTATGTAGTTTCTTCAGTGTTGTCCAAAAGAGTAATCTGATTGAAGGGTATTTTAGTTGTCCAAAAGAAATAATAGAAGTGACTTTTATTGTTTGTCTGGGTAAAATAGTGATTTTCTATTTCATTTTGAGAGTTTTTATGTAGTTTCTTCAATGTTGGTATGCTCATGATAGATCTCAGTGTTGATGTTTGTAGCATCGAGCAGGTACTTCTACACAGATCTAAGTGTCTAGATGAGTGGAAGTTTTCCAAATCATTCTACCTTTGTAATTTAATTTAATTAAAGGAATTACTAAAGTAAATTGTTTTTATTAATTAGTTGAGTTTATTTAATGAAATGCTAAAAGATATTAGCATTGGTGAATTAAATATTAGCCATTGATCTCATGTGAAGTGAGATTTAATCTCAATCGTCAATCACTTTGGAGATTAGGGTTAGATTATAACTCAAGATTATAAAGCAAGACTAGGGTGAAGGAGGAAGACACATCTATGATCATATCATACAGAGAGAGAGAGAGAGAGAGAGAGAGAGAGAGAGAAGAAGGACTTTTTCTCAAGGAGGTCTCAAATAGGTGAAGGAATTTCATTTAGATATCAGTACAGGTTGGGGAGAAGAGAGAACAGGGGTAGCTGCAAGAATATCTGACAAATTAGAGCCACAAAAACTAAGCAGAGTTGTATGCACTTCACAGTTCAAGAAGACATGTATGTATGTGGGCGACAGTGTAGGAAAACGCATATGTACAAAAGTGACAATGAGGACAAGCACGTAGAAGTTATAAGAAGTGAAAGTACGAGATTGTACATCTACAGAGGAGTTGCTAGGGTTTGTAGGTGTTGTCTATAGTTTTATGTATTTCTTAGTGGGTCATTTTTCTGGTTTGAGAGCCCTTGTAAGCTTTGATGTTATTATAATGATACATTGATTTGAAGGGTAGAATATATTTGTGTCTTATGTATGAGATTTGGTTTCTAGTATTGCTTCCGC